>JALBCR010004755.1:0-71800 GCA_030710515.1 Abscondita cerata | reverse complement strand
TTTGAGGTGCATCTAAAAATTAATTTTGAGTCAAGAATAAAGTGCCTTATTTCAGTAAATATCAAAAAATTTTATTTGAAAAGTTGTTCAATATTAAAAAATACGTTAATATTTTAAAGTCATATTATCTAGAAAAAATTTTAATTTTTTTCCAATTCTTTTAATATGGTGTCTATAAGAAAAGTTTTGCTTTTAAAAATGATAATTAAACGATGTCTTGTATACAACTGTTTATTTTAAAAAGTTTGTAATTTATAAATTCCACTATTGTGCTAATTATGGCTAATTATTTTATTCGTTAGAAAAAAACTTCAAAATTTTTGTTGCAAAGTTCTTTTGATTTTTGTTGACACCAAATTGCTCAAACAAGTCAGTATCTTAACAAGAATATCATTTTCTAATAATATTGAGGCACTAAACATCCAAATTAAATTACATCTCAGTATGATGTCCGTCCTGCAACATGCATACAGTTAAAATTTCTCTTAGATGGCCAAGTGACTTCAAATCTTGATGTTTTTTTTTAAATGAAGAATATATTCTTTAAATAAATTTTTGATATTTATTGAAATAAGGGCACTTTACTTCACCTAAAATTAAATTTTGGAATGCAATTCCTCGTATATTACGCGTCTTCGTAACATTGTGGTAGTGGAATTTTAGTTTGTAAGGATGCACAAACTTTTAAAAGAATAACTTTTACCGAAAACCTATAATAGCAGTTTCCATTTTATGCGGACTTTGGGGATGACTCATGCATATTTGACATTCTCAAAGTCTATAATTTTTGGTCAAATATCGAAAATTTTTCAAAATGGATAGAATAATGAAACTACTACATACCAGTTACGTAATATTACGTTTATTAAGAAAAAAAGGGAAAATGGTTTACGAAAAACAATAAAAATGACAGAACTGCTATATATACGATATTCATCATATATTAGAGAATTCCAAAAATCAAATTTTTTGGCGATATATACAGAAGCTACGGACTTAAGCACGTGACCAACATCGCAGTCTGGACACTGGTATCGTGATTCACGACCTACTTTTGTCCCTCTGTTTGACGAGATCGATTCCACCCATTGTAAAGTTATAGTCTTTTACAACACAAGGTTTTTTCTTCCTTCCAGACGGTTCCCTCAAGAATATGCGTTCTATGTACAGTTGACAAAAGGTAGACATCCTTTTGTCTTTCCATTTGAGAGCCATCACTTTCCCACGTTGATAGGCAGCATTTTTCTCCTTTCTTCCGTTTTTTTAATAATTCTGATGGCATTTCTTTTTCTTTTCAATTGTACGGTTCCGTAGGTATTAGTTCTTTGTTTCAGTAGTGCGTCTGCAAGTGTTGGGCTAGTGTAAAAGTTGTCGAAATAGGGTGACCCACAAACTCAGCGTCAAAGGTAGTTTCCTTTCCAGTGTAGATTATTTATCATAGACCAAATATATCCTGTCTTAGATTTGCAAAGTAAGTACGGTTGATCCCGAATCTAGCCCTTTTAGTGGAATAAACTGTTTCCATCCCAACCTCCTTTGAACATCATGAGACTTTCGTCGATTGTTACATCTCGGTCTGGTGTATACAGTTCTCTGAATTTACTGTGCAGCAGATCAAAAATTGGGCTCAAATTTTAGACAGCTTTGGGCATGGATGCAGAGCGGGATCAAAGTTAGTCTCATCATAAAAATGGAGGTATTTTTTCAATAGCAAAACCTTTTTCTTGTCATTAGTTTACCAAATACTGGTGTTTCTATTATATTATGACCAGTAGTGGACAACAACTGGCTTCTTTACAAAGACATCAGCATATTTATAGCAATAAACAAGAGCATTTCATCATTATTAGTTGGCAACCACTTACGGTCATTTTGTTTAGCAGCGAATTTGTTGGTCTCCGACAACAATACCTAAGAAACTTTCATCAAGAAAAGCTTGATAAACTGCAAAAGGGATCTGAGTGGTCTTCGACTTGGAAATTCAACAAACTGGTTGATGTAATTTCAAATCTTGGAACCGCAGGGGAGGAGAAACCACGCTAATTGGATACCAGTTCCTGGCAGTACTTAGTTCGTCACAATCCTCTAGTTCTGTATCAGAGTCGTCTTCGTCACTGCTTGCTCTCACCATCCGTAGTGGAATCCAAATTTTCGCTACTTGACTCTGGTGCATAGTCTAAATCAGACTCACTGTCGTCAGAATTCATTTTTATTATATTTTCTACGCGTTACCACTTCCCACGCAGCGTGAAACAGCCTTCTCGCGGTCTAAATACCGATTGAATACCAATAGTCAATAGTAGTTGTAAGAACCTAACATGCCACAACGCTCCCCACCATCTCAAATCCTTGTATCGTGGAGAACAACGGAACAAGCATATTATTATAGCCGCATAGTGCTATGATACTGCACAACGCCGCAACGAGTTGAAACGGTCATAATAAACTAGGCATGCTAAAAGTTATTGGGCCCGTAATATTACGGAAGTGGTATATTTTTTCGCTGCGAATGAAGACCGTAAAATTACGGAGCTGGTCGTTAAGTGTTAAAAGTAAATTCAATTATAGGGCTACGGAACAGCAATAACTCTCATTCGACCTTCTTTTTACTTATAATAAAAAAAATTTTTTAATTAATTTTTCCACTACCTCAAACTACCACTTTATTAGTGTCATTTTGAGATTTCAGAATAACTTTGAAATTCAGCTTAGCTATCATTTAGAATTGCTTAAGGTATGTCTGGAATACTTAAAGTTTTTTCTGAAGTATCTCAACTAACACAACTATATATTGTCATAATCCGTTTTGATACGAAATTGAAGTTTCTAATAATATTCCGATATTTTGCCATAAGACGCATTTAGACGCCCGAATTGGACACACAACCATTTAGGGTTCACTCTGTACACCTATATCCATATTCTGAAAGTACACCCATGAAATTTAAAACTTGGACACCACAATTTCTGTAAACAAAAGTTTGCACATTGTGAAGCGGGCTTAAGGGTATCATTTACAATTCTAACAGCAGGTAGTCTCAGCAGGGGTTATCTTATAGAAGGACTGTAGAATGAATCATTACACTAAGCACGTTTTAGAAAATAGGTAATTTACGTTGCTTACTTAATTTTTTCTTTAAAGAATATATTTGAAGGTATCGCTAATTAAACACCATAGCTCGATTAATTATCGAATCAAAATTTTGTTTAGGAAATGTTTACAAAATAAAATTAGAAATAATTTTGATTTAAAAACGTCTACAAGCAATAACTTTTAAATTAAATCAAAAACTAAACATGGTTATTTGGGTTGACTGATTATTACTTATTTTTAAATAAATCTAACCTACTAATTATTGTAAGTTATTAAAAAATCATTAAACTCTCTATTCATAATATTTAGTCCTTACAAAATGTATATTTTATGACGTTTCATTTTTTTCTGTAGTTAATATAAAAGTGAAAATAAAAACTAAGGCAATTCTTATTGTCAACGTATATATTTAGTTTTTGACAAGAATTTATTACATAATTATAATTAAGATACCAAGTTATAGTTTAAAATTAAATGAAAACTTTTTTTTAAATAAAGGTATTACTATATAAATAAATATAAGAAATCAATAATGGGTGTGACCTCCATTATTATTGATACATTCTTGGAGGCGTCTGCTCATTGACGCTATCAAGGTATCAATATAATTAATATTAATCGTTTCCCATGCGGTATCAATGGCTGCAATTAGTGCATTACGGTTTACTGGTATAAAATTTGGCCCTTGTTGTCTTCGGATAACAGCAAGTATTCGAGCCCAAACATTTTCGATAATGTTAAAATCTGGGCTTTTGCTGGCCAGGGTAACAGCTCCAAGTTATTTGCTTGTATCCAGTTGCGCACAACCTGCGAAGTATAGGGTCATCATATCCCGATAGTTAATTATCGAATGTTCCAAGAAAATATGTGTAAATAGTAAATGGAATCTACTAACGTAACGTTAAGTCGTTAATTATAGTTACATAACTCTCCTTTCATAAGATATAGTTCATATTAATATGCTTATTGTAAAGCTTCGTACACACCTGAACAACAAACCGAGGAACAAACAGAACAACGAACCGAACGGCAATCGGAACATTAATTTGGACGGTGCTACGTACGAATTTTAGAACAGATTCGCAAGTCCTGATTATTCCACGAACGGTTTGCGGCGTTCCCGCAACTTGTCGGTTTTTTCTCCGACATCAAAGAAAAATGCGCGCGAATGCGTTTGCAGGTTTGGACGAATCTAAACAAAACGGCGAACAAACTTATGCGGGAGAATTAAATTATTTATTTTTGTCCTCCCTTTTGTGGGTTTGTTGTGTTTTAGGTAATATTATGGAGTTGACAGAAGAAAAATGTTTTAAATTAATCAGTGTTTAAGAATGCAAGAAAAAATGATGTCCCTATTAGCATCATTTGGGCGGGAAATTTCCAAAAAATAAAAAAAAAGGGAAGTAAATTATAATTTTTTACTCTTCTTGTGTGTAAAAATTTGGTTGGTCTCTATCTTCTTTGTTTTCCGCAATTTTCTTCTCAATAATAAATATATATGAACTGAAAACTATTGAAAATAATTATGGGAACAGCACAAACGTTCCTGTCCATTAGCATTATAAGGAAATGGCTTTTACTTTATGAATAAGTTTCAATAACAATAGAATATCCTTGCTTGTTTAATTTACTTCCTTTGAGTCATATTGCTCTCAAGGGTTGTTACATTGGTCATTAGAAGTATGTAATAAATAAACAATTACCTACTGTTTGAGAAGGGGTAGTGTGAACCAATAAATAAAGTAAGAAATGTAAATTCCATTTTAGTTTAAAATTTCAAGTGTTGTGAAAATGCCACCTCATCTCGGTGCTGATTTGAAAGCGCGGATTGTTTCGGAATTAGCGGCGGGCCGTAGCGTGCGTGAAATTTCACGTATGTTAGATATACCAAAAGCACCGTAGGGCATTACCGAGTAAAATGGAATCTTGAACACACTTTGAAAGAGCCATCGGAAGTGGTAGACCTAAAGTATCTACACGTGCTCAAGATCTCGAGTTGTTTCATTACGTAACAGAACAACCATTTGCTACATACTCCAGGGCTATAGCAGATACACATTTTCCCGGATGCCGTATAACTGCACAAAAAAGATTAAAGGAGATGGGAATAAAGAAGTATAATGCTGCTGCGAAAGAAGTTCTCAGTGACGAAAATATGAGACGTCGTCTGAATTTGTAAGGCGATATGTGAACGAACCTTTGGAATTTTGGAATCGAGTGATTTTTAGCGACGAAAAACGTTCAATAGCCGCAACGATGGACCACTAAAAGTTTTTAGAATGGAAGGAACTCGTTACGAAAATAATCACATATGTCCTAAAAACGAAGTGGTTATTTTTCTGTGAATGTGTGGGGTTGGGTTAGCGCGCGGGGTCCAGGAGTTTGTTGGGCTATCGATGGACGTCTTGATTCTGCTGCGTATTTAGATATTTTGGAAACTATTATGAAACCTTCAGTCGAAGTGTTTTATCCAGACGAAGATTATATTTTCCAACAAGTAAGTATTCTTATTTCACTATACTTTCTCCAAAAAATAGTTCGGGATCTGTTGAATTAACATTTTCATAATGTATTTTTGTTGTTAAAGGACAACGCCCCTATTCATACTTTCGCGGGTTGTGCGCAATTGGATACGATAAAATAACTTGGAGCTGTTACCCTGGCCAGCAAAAAGCCCAGATTTTAACATTATCGAAAATGTTTGGGCTCGAATACTTGCTGTTATCCGAAGACAACAAGGGCCAAATTTTATACCAGTAAACCGTAATGCACTAATTGCAGCCATTGATACCGCATGGGAAACGATTAATATTAATTATATTGATACCTTGATAGCGTCAATGAGCAGACGCCTCCAAGAATGTATCAATAATAATGGAGGTCACACCCATTATTGATTTCTTATATTTATTTATATAGTAATACCTTTATTTAAAAAAAAGTTTTCATTTAATTTTAAACTATAACTTGGTATCTTAATTATAATTATGTAATAAATTCTTGTCAAAAACTAAATATATACGTTGACAATAAGAATTGCCTTAGTTTTTATTTTCACTTTTTATATTAACTACAGAAAAATGAAACGTCATAAAATATACATTTTGTAAGGACTAAATATTATGAATAGAGAGTTTAATGATTTTTTTAATAACTTACAATAATTAGTAGGTTAGATTTATTTAAAAATAAGTAATAATCAGTCAACCCAAATAACCATGTTTAGTTTTTGATTTAATTTAAAAGTTATTGCTTGTAGACGTTTTTTAAATCAAAATTATTTCTAATTTTATTTTGTAAACATTTCCTAAACAAAATTTTGATTCGATAATTAATCGAGCTATGGTGTTTAATTAGCGATACCTTCAAATATATTCTTTAAAGAAAAAATTAAGTAAGCAACGTAAATTACCTATTTTCTAAAACGTGCTTAGTGTAATGATTCATTCTACAGTCCTTCTATAAGATAACCCCTGCTTGAGACTACCTGCTGTTAGAATTGTAAATGATACCCTTAAGCCCGCTTCACAATGTGCAAACTTTTGTTTACAGAAATTGTGGTGTCCAAGTTTTAAATTTCATGAGTGTACTCTAATGTAGTTCTAAACTTTACTATCCGCTTAGCTTTAATATAGAGATTAATTTATGACATTACATAAGCAAGTTGTTCAAAACTAATGGAAGTGAAAACCTTTAAATGGTTAATGACATACGCATCATGTAGAAAGTCTCTAAAGCAAGAAGAATAATATTTTGTATTTAATAGAATGATTAAAAATTAGCATTACAAATAAATTTAATTTATAATCCAAATACTTAAATATGGTGAAATACCGTATATAGAAGTTAATATAATTTTCGCGAAAATTGTATAACTAATATGTTAAATTGTTATACATACCCCCGCTGCTAAGAGCTTTTGACATTTTTTTATGTGGATATTTGTTTTGCCAAACTTTACAAAACATTTAGTTGTAAACTATTACGTATGTGATATTTGATAATAATGTAATAAACTTAAGAGATATTGGAAGTTAATAACAATTAGATTACTTAATTTATATCAAGAATTGTTTATGATATTTACTGCCGAGCTTTTATCGTCGACACTATATCCTTCAAATCTAATTATCAATCAAACTAGATAAATATTGATTTGATTAGACATCGGCCCTACATATAATACTTATCAGAATGTAATTTAATTAGAGTATATACACTCTTCCAGCATTACTTCCAAAGTCTAAGTGATCAAGACATTCAAGTTGAATTCTTAGATTCTCTCTTACACACACACGTCTTACGAGTATTCTTCAAGGAGTGTCAAGACTTTGTTGCCTAATCAAAGTGATCCTTCCTTTTACAAAAACTTTTATGTTACCCCTTACAAGTGTATGTTGCGGCGTTCCTTTCTTCGTATTATGAAAAACTGTAAGCGCTTTAAACTAATAGTGTGACTCACGTACAAACTCATTATAATTACATACTTTATTGATTAATTCGATTACGTGTACAGTTTACAAGTACCCTCATGTTTTCAGATGCCCTTAAAAGACAATATGGGTTTTTTGCAAGTTACAATGTACATGTAAAAATTTAAGCTTTCATGGCCGCATTGAAGTGAGTGTAAAATTTAATACTGAAGGAAAAAGCTTTTAAGCTTTTAAGGTGTTTAGCGAAGCTCGACTATACAAAAATATCGTTTAAATAATTTTAACAAAAACGAATAACTGTGTTTAGTAAATTGTATGATGCATTAAAGAATATAAATTAGTAACTGATTTCCATAAATCGCAAAAGTCAATTAGAATCAATTTAGTTTGTGATAAACTTTCACGATTAATTTGGGTTATGAATTGTTTTATAATAAAGTTTTATTAATTTACATAAAAACTGTAACCATGGTTACATTTTCTTGAATAATATCAATAACTCGGTTTGTTTAACCAAGACACAAACACCGACCGTAAACAGTTTTTTTTATTCGCAATTTGTTCTTCAATCAAAATGAAAACAAAATTCAAATAGGGCCATTCATTAAAGTTTCATACCAATAAAGTTCACTTTACTGTTAACACTATTTGGATTTTGTAGAAAACGTATAGTATTTAAAATTCTAAAATGTGTCCAATAAAATATTAGAAAACTAAGAAGTTTTCCAGGTTGAATTAAATTGTTCTTTGCACAGTGGTGCAATTTAAAAAATCTGGCAAAAATTGTAAATTACCTAATGTAACATTTCTAATAACTTTTTTCGGTATTTTGAAAAATAACCCAACTTGAAATTTCTTTTGAAAAAATTAAATTTGACTGTTACTGTGAATCAAGTTTTTTTGATCAATTTTTATTTTGATTGAAGCACAAATTTCGAATGAAGCTTTCTTAATAAAAAAAATCCCATACGATGCGCACTTTACTAGTCACACTGAATGTATTAAAACGTTCATGATAAATAAATTTTCAAAAAAATTATGACTTAATATTTTCTAAAACTAATGACTGTATTGACCAACACAACTAAAACTTAAACGGTTCTTAAAAATTTAAATACAATTGTTAAAACCATAGCAACGATTGTTTTTAAGCCTCGCTTTGGTTTAAGAAGTTTAAGTTGTGTTAGTGCCACCTTTTTTTTTTCTTTTTCCGACAAATTAGAGTTAGTACGTTATAATAAAGCAACAAAATTTTTATGTCCGATTGCCTGCCATCCGGCCATATGTAAACAAGATATCAAGAAAACCACACGTCCAATTGTTATGTAACTTTGTACATGGACCTTATTCATAACTCCGCACAACTGATTAGATTTTGGGCACAATCTATATAGCTAAAAGGACCGTTCACCTACACAGATTTTTGAATTTTTAAATATTTAGAAAAATATTCATTTTACACATTTTTGTTTCAAATAAAAAGTTGTTTGTAATGTAATTACATAACTTTTTGTTTAACTATTTTTTTGATACGATAAGTATTACTGAGATATAACAATCACGTGACACTAATTATTGTAACAATATCTCAAACTATTAACAATTATATAAAAAAAGTTGAAGGAGAAAAGTTGTTGAAAATTCTATTGTCTATAGCTTTTGTTTGAATCATCTTTTTCTAAAACGTACTTTCATTTTCGCTTTGTGAGAGTGAGAATTTTCAACTCGTTTTAGGGAACTTTTAGATGCGCGAAACCCTGTTTTGTCCGGATGTACCTAGGTAGCGTTCGTATATCGGTTTAGTAGTTACATTAATTTAACTATTATTGGACGATACTGAAATATTTTACATCAGTTTTATAAATTATTTTCGCGGTGCACCTTTTTCTTAATAAATGTGAGTTGATAAATAGAATGTCAGGAAAACTGTCATAATAGTTTTTTATAAAAACTTTGCATATGAGTTTTAATACCGCATAATGAATAAATTAATTTTTGGCGTTACTATTCCTTTTTATGAAAATTGCCGAAACATGTCAAATTTTGTTGTTAATATAAAATTTTTTAAAGTGGTTGTTTCAACTCCTGCCGTGAACTCCTCTGTAGAGAGTAGCAACCCTCTCATTTATTATTGTAATCGGGAGGTGGCTTGTGCTACTTTTATTGAAAGGAACTTAAATTGTCTAGTGTGGTACTTAAATAATTTAATTAATCAGCCTTTGGAAATTTAAAAAAAATTTTCATAAAAAAGGAATAACTCCAAAACTTAATTTATTCGTTACTTATGCCACTCACTGTATATAGTGCAGATCTCATTAGATTTTTGCGCATAATATGTCAAGCCGAAAAGGTCATTAACCTAGATAGATTTTCGAAATCTTTGAATATTTACAAAATATTTATTTTACTCATTTTAAACGTTTTTTTACAACACATCCAAATATTTCCATTGGTTCTTTGGCGTTCATTGAGTTAGAAAAATACGTTTGATTTTCTTCTCGTTCAAATGCCGTTCAAGGCTCAGCACTCAACACAGTGGGGTTACAAAATGTGGGGTACTCGGATATCTCTTATAATTTAGAATTGTTTGCTGAAAAACATGTATTAGTGCTGTAGGAAATGAGTCAAATTAAGAATACAAGCGCAAGCTGTGCTCACAGAACGTTCGTTCGTTCGTTCATACATGTTGCGTTTACATAACACGAACATCGCCGAGAGAATTCGCATGCATTTGTTGATGTTCCGAGTATTTTTCCAACTTCACAAAAAACATTTTTGCAAGTTTTATAATACTTCAACATGAAAGTAAAAAAAAAAGAAAACGAAATCGTAAGCGATGGTGGGATGATGGAGTTCGAAGAGTAGGAGGACATATAGTGGCTCCAGTTTACTCCGTGACTTAACTGTTCAAGAAAGTTCTGGTCATTTCAAGAATTTCTGCAAAATGAGTGTCGAAGATTTCAATTTTTTATTAAGTAAAATTGAACCAAAGATTTCACGGAACGATACCTCTTTCAGACCGGCGATACCTGCCAAAGAAAGGCTAGCAATAACCCTCCGCTTTCTAGCAACGGGTGATTCATATGCTAGTTTAATGTATTTGTTTAATGTATCAAAATCGATAATATCCGTAATTATTCCAGAAGTATGTCGTGCGATTATTAGTACTTCAGATTATGAAAGGTAAGTGACTTATAATTAAATACATATTAAATTAGTAATAAAAAATGAAAAATAATCTTTATTAAAGCAAAGTAAATTCTACAAAAGTCATTGTGTTTTTATGCATTAAAATTTGAAACGAAATGTGCTAAATCGTTTTCGTTTTGGTATGAATATGACTGATGTGATGTTGAAGGCAAAGATATGTCTGTATGTGGTGAATTGCTGTGTGCAGTACATGAATACTGAGTATTAAATGTGGCAATCCTGGTGACGATTGTGGTATAGACTATGTCTGTGGGTATTGTTGGTATAATGGACGTGTCCCGGCTCATACTTTCCCATATACGGACAAAATATAAACAAATAAAAACCTCCATATTCTCTCCTTTTTTCTGATTCTTTTCTCTTTTCTTTTTTGTTGGTCGTTTCGGAAATTTAGGTCCTGCCTGGGATGTAGGGGATAGAACTGCTTCTTCATTTGGTTGTTCATGAATAGAACCGCTGTCAGTATCAACATGCACACTGTCATTGTTTTTGTGTTCTTCAGTCTCGCCCTGAAAAATAAAAGTTTACCATAAAATCAAATCATTCAAAAGCCAACAGTAATTTTACTATGTATAAAATTGATGGTTATTGTAAGGAAACTGATAGGGATTTTTTTTCAGACGCCTAAAACACAAGAAGAATGGACAGTTGCTCAACTTTATCAGCAACTTTGGAACTTCCCAAAGTGCCTGGGCTCTATATATGGCAAACATTGCATTGTACAAGCCCCGTCTAACAGCGGGAGTGATTACTTCAATTATAAGTCAACATTCAGTATTGTACTGATGGGAGTTGTGGACGCTGATTACTATTTTTTATTTGCTGATGTAGGATGCTAAGGACGAATCTCCGATGGAGGAGTTTTCAAGAATACAACTTTTAGGAAAATCAATTGGATGAAAATAACTAGACTGCCAGCAAATTGTTCACTTTCAGGTAGAACCAAAGAAGTTCCATTTGTTTTTATTGCGGACGATGCTTTTCCGTTAATGGAACATATATTGAAACCTTATCCTGTCCACAAGGAAAGGATCCTTAAGCGAATTTTCAGTTATAGACTATTCTAGAGCACGCCTATGGCATTATGTCTTCAATATTTAGGGTACTCCAGGAAACCCATGTTACTGCAACCTGAGAAAGCAACATTGATAGTGCTCTCGCATGTATCTACCTCCATAATTTTTTAAGAAGAAGCAAAACTTCACCGTATATTTATACCCCTATTGGTTCTTTTGATAGAGAACGGAATGGTCATATTATTAATGAAAGCTGAGTGAGGATGAAGAACCCTCTTCTTTTTGCCATTGCGTAATGTTCCAAGAAAAAAGTGCTGTCAGCTGCGAAGATATTAGAAAATAATATGCAGAGTATTTTATGACTTCTGGGCAAGTTCCATGGCAAAACGATTATTGTTAGTATTCAAAATACCTAAAAGCACATAAATTTTCAATTGTAGTAATAATACTTTAATTTATTGTTTCAATGCTTAGTTTTTCGTTTTTAAGAAACAAAATTAGGTTACTGACAATAGAGATAATACTGTATATTTTACTTTTATATGCCTCTCTTACTGTTAATTCAGCAATAAAATGCTATAAATAATTTTTCACTTACTTCTTGTTGAGTGTTCTGCGTGCAACGTGGTTTGAATTTATCCATTAAAAACAACATATTTCGGAATGCGAACCAACTAGAGTGGTATATTTCATTTGTTCCCGACCCAGACTTCTTAGTCCCTTCTTTTTGACGTACTCTGCGGAACGACGGAAGCAATGAATTCATTTTCTTTTTTACTTCTGCTACCTCAACTTGCAATTCATCAGCTATTTCAGCCTAGGCGTCATTCTTCTTATTTAAAAACTTATAAGATTTTGCTGTAGGATCCCACAAACATTATCTTGTTCTGTACGTCTCTATTAGCTTCAGAACATTCTCATTTGTCCATTCCATTCTAAAACAAAAATATATTTCCAGTCCTAAATAGGTAGTTTCAAAAAAACAAATATCTACCCACACCATTATACGAAAACAAAGACAACGCTAGTAGGAAGGAATTTTGAATTTAAATAAATTAAATACATTTAAATACCCAATAAAATAAGAAGCTAGTTTAGCACAAAAGTATTCAATTGTACGTAATATATATAAAGTATATATATGTATATTGTATAATAATTTATAAATTCATAAATCAAACTTACCTTAATTATTATTGATTATTCAGATATTCACAACCGACAACAGCAATGCCGTTCACACTGAATGCGAATTTCCTTTGATGATTCGCTAGTTTACCGACTCAAGCTGGAACATGTAAACACGAACGAATCTGTTCGAGGTGCTCTTTTTATCGTTTACACTACGCGAGCACAAGCGAACGAACGGATTCGTTCGCTCGCGCTCGGTGTATGAAAACGGGGCTTTATACGACGTGAAATATTGAAGTAAAAGTACTTAATATCTAAATTTATTTATGGGTGTCCATTAGAATTAGATTTCAAGCTGGTATTGATATTATTCAAAGTGATTTAAATAGATAATCCATATCAAATATAATTTTTTTAAATAAAGTGCGGCACAGCCAAATGGAATAAATTCAGTAGCTCATTATTACGCATTTTTTATAATATCCTGAGGTACATCAATTTCTAATTGTAAAATGACATATTGCGACGTTTTACTGTCACCCCCAAATTTAACCCCCTTCAGGTGAAACCTGGAACCCCTAAATCTTCAAATTGGGAGTAGGGGCTTCTGATAATTCATTTAAAAATTTATTTAAATTTTATTGCGGAAATTAACAAGAAGAAAAGCTAAAGAAAACCCATAACTTCCAGGTAACGCAATATGGTTCTAGCAGGATGGTTGCACCAGCACAATACGAAGTTAATTCCCGCAATATTATTAAGAATGTAATAAAAAAAAAAGAAATTGTATCATTTAATTTTTTTAAAGAAAAAATTAAAATGACTGTAACCTACCAACCAACACCGTTTACTCCCGATCACATGAAAACAACTTAAATTGATTAAAACAAATGTACTTAAAAAAAATTGTTGTTGAAATTGTTTTAATGAATGTAATTAAAAAAAAAGATATTGTACATAATATACATCTAATTTTTTAAAAGAAAAAAATTGTAATAACTGTAACCTACCAACCAACACCGGTTACACCGGATCACATAAAAACAACTTAAATTCATTAAAACAAATTTACGTAGAAAATAGTTTGTTTTGGATTTGTTATTATGAGTGTAATTTAGAAAAAAAGAAATTGTGCATAATAACTACAACAAATTTCAACATTCATATAATAAAGAAAAGCCCCCTTTTGTTTAAATCCAAATTTGAAATAACGTGTAATGCTTATTCATGTTTTATAACTCAATTATGAAATTCTTGATTAGTTGATATAGAACCTTGTAGTTTTTAAGTTATCACTCAATTTCTTTCTTGTGGTATCCTATTTAATTTTTGTAGATTTAAAACGTGCCAAAATTCCTTTTTGCACTTTATGATAAATAAACTAATTGATATTATTTGGTAATCTAATAGACATGTGGGAGAAGTAAAGCTACAAGACTCAGTACTGGGAATATATCTCGTAAATTCAGAAGCTAAAAATGGTATAATCGCATTTTCTATATGTTAGAGTATATTGATAATGAGTAACATAACCATAAAAAGCCAAAATCGCCCAAAAGAACAGATGTATAGAAAGTCGAATCAATGAATAAGTTCAAACTTATACGTTCGGAAACGTTGTAAAAGATTGGGGTGTAAAGAGATATCTAGGGTGAAATGCCAAAAACCTAAATTTCATTTATGTTTTCACTTTAAAAGTAATTGTTTGGTCAGTTTCATGTCAATTTCATGAATTTCACTTTTCCGTAACACATTGGTTTTGTGATGTTCATCAGTTCCTGAACATAGTGTGCTTTGGGGAATTATATTTTTTTCCACCCTCGGGTGTTTTAAGGATTAGTTTTCCTTTTAAACTTTTTTCATTCAATTTTTTCACTATTTATTTTAAGTCAAAGGTGTGCATTTGTAAATTTAAATTTCATTTTTTGTTTGTTGAATCCGGAATTATCTAATAAATCAATTGCTTTAACTTTCAGTATTTCATCTTTTCTTGCAAAATTCAAATTTTTATGTTCATCTTAAGTTTGAATATTGCGCGTGTTTACTTGAAGATAGTGAAATAAGTAGTTCATAGTTTGCGTTGTGATACAAATTAATGAGAAACTGCTGACTCTGTCTGTTTGCTTTAACGTTTACAGTTCCAAGTAATGAGTTCATTCATAAAATTAAATTATAATTGGGTAGTACTTCTTATATTGGTAATTTGAAGTGAGTCTAAATCATGTACCTACTGTATTTGATGTTAGGCTTCCCTCGTATTCTAGCAAAATGTCATTAATTTCTTAATAGTTCTTAGTTTAGTCATTTATAGCGTTTATGTGAATTCTTTTCTATTCGTTGCTATCTGTTTCAATTTTATTTGCTTTTCTTTTAGATCTTTCATTGTTGCCTCTTCCCATATCTCTGTCTCGTTTCCGCACTTCCCGGATTTCTTTATATATTTTATACAGTTCCGTATTTCATCTTCATTCCCATCCATCCTCTACCTTTTTGCCACGCAGTATGTGCCTTAACAATCTTCTTTCCCAGACTTCTACGTCATTTTTTTTTTCATTAAACTGCTTTTGCAACAAGCTTAAATCATCCTTCTACGGATTTATTAGTAACATTCATCTGTTGGACGAGTTAAGGGTTCTACTCAGACTCTTTTTCTTCCGGGAAACATTGAAGTCCTTTTTGTTGGAATCCAAGTTTCACTTCCATACAGAATAGCAAACTCTATTACAGTGTTTATATTCTTAGTTTGTACTTTAGCGAGATGCTTTTTGATTATAGTAATGTAGTCAGGGCTCCTACGCATTTATTGGTTCTAGCCATTCTTCTTTCTATCTCTATTGATATATTGTGACACCTGGGTTTCCAAAATCTTTTATTCTGTTGAACTTTAACCCTTGTTTTTGGTTTATCTGAATTCTTAAATGTGGTTGGTTTTATTGCTCTTTTGTACTGCGTCTATTTTTCATAATTTTGGTTTTTTCTTAGTTTATTACCAAGCCATATTTCTTTTCTGTTTGCGTTAATCTCAAAATCACTTCTTGTAGGTGTTTTTCGCTTCTTGCTATTAGAGCTACATCATTGGGGTATACTATATGGGGTAAGGTTTGTAAATATGATACATTTTCGTTTAATATTTGCTTCTTGAATGATTTTCTCTAGGACTTTGTTCAAACTAGTGTTGAAAGCGGATTTCTCTGTGTTAGTCTCCTTTTTACATTGAGTTCTTCCGATAGACTGCTTTTCCCTCTTACATGGTTATTAATTGTGTTTAAAGTTATTAATTTATTTAGGATTCCTAGGTCTGTCATGGTTCGTATAGTTTTTTTTCGTTATGTTGTCGTAGGCTATGAAATGGATGAAAAGATGAATTTTGTATTCGTAACACATTTGCGTTAATTGTTTTAGTAAGAATATTTGATCTGTAGTGTTTGGGTTCTTCCTAAAACCCTCTTAGTACTTTCCTAGCTCTTTTTCTACGTAGGGTTCTAATCTTCGCGTCGATATGATTTTGCATATCTGTCTAGTAGATCAATGTCTCTATACATTTCTCTTGCCATACTTGTGTAATATGGTATGTATCGTCTGTATCAATTCTTTGCCTCCTCTTTATATTTACAGTTTTCATGGCTTGGATTATCTCCTCTAGTTCTGATATTGATGACGGGTTATTTTCTTCTGCTTTTTTGGCACTGATAAATGTCGTTTCTTCGGATTCTTTGGCATTGCTACTATCTTTCCGTCTCACTGCCTTTATCTTCTTCTTGGGTTTGATTTAATAATTCGGTGAAATATTTCTTCCATATCTTTAACTGTCTATACTCAGTTCCTACTTGTTTCCTTTTTTGTGTTTATAGAATAGCAATCCCGTTTTGAGCTCCCCTTTTTCTTCCCTTACGTCCTTGTACGCCTTCTTAATTTCGTTATTTTTAAGTTATTTTCAATTATTTTTGTGGGTTCTTTTCGCGTCTATATATTTGTTTTGCTCTTCTTTTCTGCTGTTAGTAGGCTACCCAGTAAGTCTGTTTTTCTTCCTCCGTTTGGACATGCAGCATTTTTAATCTCTGATCTTTCCTATTCCTGTCTTGCATTCCTCATTAAACCACGTTTGCCTTATTTATCTCTTCATCCTAGGGATACTTTCAGCTGTAGCCTTTTTTATTACCTCTTCTATCTGTCTCAATTTCTGTTTTTATATATTCGTTTCGTTTACCTCTTCGCATTTATTTTTCATCGAGTTCATATTATTCTCTATTTCTTTTTTTTGTAGTTTTTGTATGTCGTATTCTCTATTCAATCGTTTCTTCTTTTCGTTCTATGTTTCGCTTCTTTTTCATAGCTATGTTGAATAGAAGTTAAGAGTCAATATCTGGTACTCTGTAAGATCTTACATTTGTTATCAGTGGCATGAAACTGCAGTTGCCTTAAGACATGGTCTATTTGGTTTGCGTAGGTGTTTCCAGGGCCCACCAACGCTTTATAAATTTCTATTCTTTTAAACGTAGTGCTTGGTATTTTTCATTTCAATTTCTATCGCACACAATCAATCTCAGTCTATTAACGTTTGAGTCTTTGTAATCTTTGCTCTGTAATTTTTTTGTGTATTTCTTCTCTTCCAACCTTTGGTTCATGTCTCTCATTGACATTTTTATTTATTTTTTTAGTGTTTATGATATACTTCCTCCAACTTTTCTAAAAACTTTAGTTTTTCTCTGTCAGGGCACGGGCGTTTTATAATAGTTTCCTTTATTTTAATATAGCATGTTCTGTCTGAGATGGGCACCAAATTTTATTTTATTTATTGTATTTAATTTTTTAATTTTAAACTTTTGCTTATTAAGAAACCAACACCATATATTCTCTCTGTCCCTTCCGCTGGTGAACAATATGTGACTTTCAAGCTCATTATACGCTTTGTTTTAGATGTGTTTCCTATACTGCCAATACAGATTACTCACTTAGGTCGCTTTATTTGCTAGCATCTTGATTGCTCTCTTTCTCGTATACCTTCTTCTGCTACGGAATGCAGAAGCTCTTTCTTTGAGTTAGAGCTTTTGCATCGTCAAATTAATTATTTTTCTAGATCTTCGGTTACCTTTTCCATTTTGCTTTCTTTAAACATTGTTTTAAAGTGATTGTCGTTCTAGTTTCCAGAGAAGTATCTTTTCCAATTTTTTTATTGTTAACGTCTATTTGTTCTGTCAGTTGTATCTTAGTAACTTTTAGTCTCTGTAGTTTTTCTCAAATGTGTTTGTTCCTGCTGTAGTTGTTCTATTGATTTTTATCACTTCTGTAAAATCTTCCATTTCCATGAGTAATTTGTTCTTCACATCACTTTACTTTAAATCTTTCCATTGTCTCTGGCTGCGAAAATATATACTGGGTGGGCCAACACCCACAAAACAAAGCCAATTGCAGCCACATCAATAACTAAAAAAAAAAACCTCAGATCCGTCAGTTTTATTTCTGAGGGGGACATGTTTTCAGCCTGTCGGTATTCCAGTATTACCTCTGGTTTTAACGGAAATGGCGTCACATCAAACTTTTAAATGGCAACCCACAGTTTTTTGTGCAAAATCGGATAGGCGACAAAAAATACTTTTGAAAAAACCCCACATGTTTCTAGTCTCCTTTGGCCGTTCAGACGCTAGAACAACCGTACAAAACTCTCATATGATTCTGGGCGGATTTGTCTCATTTAAAAAAAACAAAAGATATTGCAGTAACAATTTAATAATGCAATTGAAAAATTGGAAAGCATGTCCCCTCAGAAATAAAATTGACGGGTCTGAGTTTTCTTTTAAATTATTGATGTGGTTGCAATTGGCTCTGTTTCGTCAGCGTTGGCCCACGCTGTATTAGTCATGTTGCCTTTTGCACATTCAATTGTTATTTGTGTTGCCTATCTACTCGTTTAAACAGCGTGTTATCGTTCGTTGGCGTGATAAAATATATTTCTAGCCTTTCGTTTAACACGTTGACTGCCACAGTGGAAAAATTTATGCCCGCCGGGGCATTTTTAGATTTTTACACAAATCATTTGATTAACGCTCAAAAATGAAGGGTTGATACTTGAAAAAATTGTTGTGTCTCAAGACCCCAAGAACATAAACTTTTTTCCACGCCGTGTGACACATATATAGTACCTCATTTGCAAGATTCGACAAGTCGCAAAGAGCGTAGACATAATTATGTAGCGAAGCTGTCATATTTAGTCTTCATATGCTAACGGATCGTTCAAGACGTAAAATTCAATTCGCGGGCTGAGTTCCAGTAGTGAGTTCATTTTTCCATTTATAATGACTTACGAGCGGCAAACAAAAGGATTTACAAAATTGTGGGATGAATTTATGTCCGATGAAGATTTGGAACCGTTTCCGAATAACGATTTTTCGGACGAATATGAGCCTATAGCGGAATCATCTAGCGACGAGTCTAGCGATGAAAGTATTCTTGATTCGCCCATAAAGAAAAAATTAAAAGTCGAGAGATTTGAGAGGCCACACTAAATCTGTGCCTAAAACGAATACTGGTAAAGAAAATTCAAACGATTCGTGTTCTACTTTTCCACCACCAGTGATCAGTGGATCAAAGAGTCGAAAACTTTGACACAGTATCACAAACAATAGAAGAAGTTTTACTACAAACTTTAAAATAAATAAAGCGAAAGTGAAAATGAAGAAGTACCCAACTGGACATCTATCGATGATAATTCGCAGTTGTGTGATTTCGGTTTCACTGAAAACTCGGTAGGAGTACGTGATGATATACAAGAAGCTTTTCTTGATAAGGATCCTTATGATTACTTTAAATTATTTGTAACAGACGAAATTATAGAGATAATTATGACTGAAACGAACACATATGCTGCACAAATGAAAAACAAGGTGACCCAACCAAAATCACGAATTCACAAATGGATTGACACTGATTCTAGTGAAGTGGAAATGTTTCTAGGAATAATTCTATGGATGGGATTATGTCGACTTCCAAAAATCGCCGACTACTGGTCCAAAAACAAAATTTATATAAATCACATCCCCAATTATATGTCTAGGAACAGATTCGAACTCCTACTTCGAATGATTCATTTTAGCGACAACGAAGCTGTTCCTCAACCCAACGAAAAAACTGATAAGCTTTGCAAAATACGACCAATAATGCGTAAGTTGGTTGAAAGATTTCAATATGTCATCACTCCATCTGCAGATGTCTGCATAGATGAAACTTTGGTACCTTTTCGTGGAAGAATTGGCTTCAGACAGTACATAAAAACAAAAGCCATAAATTTGGCCTAAAATTATACAAACTATGCACAAAGGGAGGATATACTTTCAACTTTAGCGTCTATGCCGGAAAATCTGAAAATACCAGAGAGGGACTTTCTGCATCAGAAAAATAGTTGTTGATCTTATGGAAACGCTTTTAGGCAAAGGAAGAACTCTTTATGTGGACAATTATTATACAAGTGTGAAACTGGCAAAAGTATTGCTACAAAATAAAACACACTTGGTTGGAACGAAGAGGACGAAAATTCAATCCTAAAGAAGTTGAATCGAAAAATTGAAAACAGGTGAAATATTTGCAAGATATTGTAAACCTGGAATCACCGTTATAAAATGGAAGGATAAACGCGAAGTATTAGCTCTTAGTACTAAGCATCTTGATGAGATGCAAGTAGTACCAAATCGCACAAATCCTGAAAGACAAAAACCACAGCTCATTATATCGTACAATGACAGTAAGGCATTTATTGATCTATCAGATCAAAGAAAAGCCTACAACAGTCCTTTACGACGTGGCGTCAAATGGTACAGGAAATTGGCCGTAGAACTTATATTGGGAACTGCAATGATTAATGCACACGCCGTATATTCAGAAGTTACTAAATCCAAAATGACAATAACAGAATTCAAAGAAAATATTTTGAAAACTATCCTTCAAATAAACAAAAACCTGAACAAGATGTGAGAGATTCACCAAAAAACATGATTTGGAGAATACAGGAAACGACTGCGCTGTATTGTGTGCTATAAAAAATAACTCAAGAATTTGGAAGAGATGTTGCTCAACGGAAAACAGCAAGATCAACTTGAAATGCTATGCTTGTGATAAAGTTTATTGTGTTAATTTTTTTTCCGTTCATGATTGTGTTCATTCTTAGACGTTTATTCAGTATTCAAACTATAGTTTGCATTATTTACCTCAAATTTTTCTTTGTATTATTTTTCTTCGTTCTGTTCAAATAAATGATTTTACAGCACTTATTCATTTTCTCAAGATAGCTTTATAATTAGCATCAGCTTCTCATCTAACGCATTATCTTGATAAAAAGGTAAGAATGCTCATAAATAGAGGTCTATGAGTGGAAATAATAAAATATCGAAAAAACACAGGACGATAACGCCTGCACTCGATATCTAGACATTTTGAAGTAGCTAAGAATAATTTTCAAAGGGTTCTTGGCTCTGCTGGCCCAGCGGCCACGCAGAATGTGCTGCCATTTAAATACACGGTATTCGAGGGCACTGCCGTCGTATCTCACTCACAGAAAGACTTTTGCTTGCTCTGTGTGAGGCACAGACGTTGTGTCACGGCGCCAGAAAAGAATTTTACCGAGACACTTCAGTAGAGTCTCGTGGCAGCGAACGTGTTAATGTTATATTTATATAAATAATAAATTTCCTTCTTAAATATCAATTATACCGGGTGGCGTACACTTCAGAAATTAGAGGATAACATCTTTGGGAAAAAAAATATATAATTTTCAAATAATTTTTTTAAGGTTATAAAAAGATCTCAACGAGAAATTAAATTAAAATGAAAATATGTTGTGTCCATTTAAAAAATGTACCTAAGTTTATGCTGCCCCGATTTTTTTAAATCAGAACCAATACAATTGAGTTGAAACAGGAAGTAATTGAATTAATGAGATTTTTCTATTTGAATCAAATTCAATTTTTCTTAAATTTAATCTAGCAGTTTTTTAGATAACAAAATATTTGTTGAAATTTAAATACCTGTTTATGTAACATTCAAAATTTTTTTTAATTTTGAAAAAATAGAAGCATGTAGTCAACGGTGTCACTATAGTGATGAAAAGTAGATTGCTTTGACACTTTAAAAATGTTACTTTATGTATCAAAATTAGAAAATGAAATTTAAAAGATTAGTTCTGAAACAACTTCAAATGTAAAAATTCCATTACAATGAATGTTTTCATCACTTTTAAACAAAAATTACATCACGACCATTAACCAAGAATCGCGTTATAATTAAAACTTCTCTTTATTTCATTTAATATAAAATCCATTACTTCTTATAAAATCAAAATAATTGAAAATCTTATTAGTGTAAGTAATTTTTGTTTTCATGGAAGTTCTTAACAACAACAAAACTGTTATAAAGGTCCAGACAGAAGCTGTTGAAGTTTTGAAAAGTGTATTTGTTTAAGTTGATAATAAGAAAAGTTACTTTCAACACCTAACACAGCTGTGCCCGTTTATTTCAACATACAAATTAACATAATGCACCTAAATGCTATTGACTGTTGAATACTAATTTTCTCAACGTACAAAAAACGAGCTTACTTCATTATCTTACAATATAGTGTTTTTATATCTTTCAACATCTACATCTATTGAATATGTAATGGTGTTGTGGGTTTATTCAATGACGTTTGAACAATTGCTGGCGTGGGATTAGAATGTTATTCTCTATTATTACATACTTACAATGTAAACTAATTACAACGTCCTGATGAAAATCAATATCGCGAAACACTGAAAAGCACCGTTATCACCACGCCATTGCTTTTGATCGAGCCGAAAGAATAATAAAATTAATTTAATTCATTGGGTCAGTGAACATTAAACTGACATTGTAACCCTGACGAAAGCTATTCGGTAACCTATAAAAGGCAATTACTACACCCTTTACGTTCAGTTCAGAGGAGGAAAATATATAAATTTTAATTTCTGACTTATACAGTATTTTATATTTGTGTTTTAATTCTTTTACGAATTCGCACCAATTAACATCGTTGTGTGCTGTAACTGTAATTTGTTAAAGCTTTTTTATCCTTTTATGTGTGCACGTTTTCTTTAATTTTATTTCGTTATGTTTTCTATTGCAACTAACTGCAGTTTCTGTTTCTGTTTCATATATTTCTTGTTTTTCATTACAGTGTCATTTACATTACACTTGAGCACATAGATTGATATCAAGTAATAAATCGATAAAACTCAACAACTAAAGGGTTACGAAATTCAGAAGAGTAGTAGAAAATGGTGTTTTTAAAATATTGGTTCACCTTAATTTATTCAATTTAATTTTTAATATTATAATGGCGTTGGTTCGCTAATTGTTATTAGTATAATTATGCCTAAACGATGTTAATTTCGTAAGATGTATTACAACAATGACAATTAAATAGAAAACTAAATCTAATAATAACAATTTAAACTAAACTTATAACATATAGTTATAGTTTCTAGTTACTGTTCTTTATAATGTGAAATATGTAATTTACGGGGTTTTATCTTTTCTAATTTTAATTAATAACTACATTTCCGGCTGAAAATTCATATCATTGAATGTAAACTTTCTTTTAACAATGACTAATTTAGAAGACAAATGTTGGTTGTCTGCTGATAATTAAGTCTATTGTTACAATGTTCTTATTATTGGTTAAAATTTAAATCTTAAATATTCAATTACACTAGAATATTGGAAACAAGGTGTGCGTCACGTAAAGAAAGTATAAGACGAATATTGCTAAATGAAGTTTTTATGGATTTCGTTAGAGAACCGTTAATTATTAATGTTGAATTATATTAAAGTTATGATTTCGGGTTTAGCGTACTCAAATGATGATTCTAATACTGCGTCATTACTCTGAATTGCCGCAATTTAACTAGTTCAAATATTTTTATTTTTTATTAGTTGGAAATTAATATACACTTTGGACGTAATATAGGTAAGCTCACGGTGGATGGCGCATAGACGTTTATGGAGACCAAATAACGAATAATTTTGAAAATTTGGCAACACTGATAAACAACCGATGATCTACAATTTAAAAATATTTTTGACCTTGCGGTGTTGCCGCTTTACTCTAAACCGGTGGCAACATCGCTATTTTAAATGGAACAATTCTGTATATTTTTTAATTTTTGAATTAACTTGAAAGTGTTTTGATTTACGAAATTTTATGAATAAACGCTAATAAATCGAAAACCTGAAAAGTTAGGTATAGGCAAGTATACATAGTTTGAAAGTTGTTTTATCAGTTTTCAAATCTGTATTATTATACAGAGTGTTCCATTTAAAAATAATTTTTCTGGCGTTTTTGTGTTACCGACAAAAGAGAATTTGGACCACCCTGTATGCTTTAAACTAAGATGTGACTAACAGATCAAATGCCTAGAGGCATTGTTCAAACATGTCCCAAATTTCAGCTCAAAATGTTTTATAGAAGAAGATATTAAGAATTATTTGAAGTCCTGTTTTCGTTAAAAAAATGAAATTAATTTATTTCTGAAAACGGCTACAGATAGGTATAGGAAAGTATTAAGAAAAGTTGGTCAAAATTATACGAGGAATTCAAAAATTAAAAATATACAGGGAACTATTTAAAATAGCGATGTTGCCACCGGTTTAGAGTAGAAGCGGCAACACCGCAAGGTCAAAAATATTTTTAAATTGTAGATCATGGTTGTTTATAGGTGCTGCCAAATTTTCAAAATTATCCGTTATTTGGTTCTCCATAAACGTCTAATACGCCATCCACCGTGGGACACCCTGTATAATAGATGATTTTCAAATAGCTTCATATTTTTCTTTTGAACTTGGACTTTACTTGAAAAATTCAGGAAAATTGGTTTTCGCAAAACAATCATTTGCACGTGCATAATAAAAAATAAAGTGCACTCAACTTAATTTATCTTGCCATGAATTTATACCAGTAGTGTCCTAATAGTTGGATTTGCAAATTGTTTTTAAATTATGTTTCAAACTTCAATAAAACAATTTAATTTCTAAGAAATAAAATGTATTTGCATCAATAGAAGTTATGATAGAAAACATCATTTTTTGTATACAGGTTGATTGTAAATTCAGGTACTTTATTTTTTAAATGAAATGCATGTATTTTTTTAAGCTAAAGTGATTCTTTTGATAATTTTCTTTAAAAACTATAACACAAGTATAGCGCTAAAGTTACTAATACATTAGTTATTTATTATTCAAGATCTAAAGAGTGCTTTCCATTGGTACAATTAATCTTAAGAGGCTGTGAAACTAATGTGTACAACGGTCAGAATACGATGAATTAACACCTGAAATGCGCAAGATGTACAAAGAAGTATTGTGAATAAAGCGCTTATGTATACAACAAAATGGGGGCACTTGGAACATTTGTTAAACTAGTTATTTTTTGTTTTTGGTTAGAGATATTTATAAGCTGTTATTTATATTAGCTGTTTTCTGTTTTCATAAGTTGCAAAATATTAATTTGATGATCGACTGCTGTTAAATTTTGATTTTGTGATTCGTGACTTTAAACGGTATACCTTTTTTATAATGTTTTAAAGACTATTAACAATCGAATTCTGACCGTTGTGCACATTCATTTTCACAGCCTACTAAGATTAATTGTACTAATCGAAAGCATCTCTTTAGATTTTGAATAATAAATAACTAATTTATTAGTAGTTTAGCGCTATACTTGTGTTATAATTTTTTAAAAAGAATTTATCAAAGAATTAGTTTAACTTAAAAAAACCACATGATTCATTTAAAAAAATAAAGTTGATAGCATTTCCTTAAACCGAAAGTTTCATATTTTTGTGCAAAGTTTGGAAAATACTCATTTTGTATACTTGAAAAACTTTTGTTAATAAACTTTTGTCTATCATGGATAACGCGTGCGCAGAAGGAACTCACGTAATTTGACGTTTGATTTTACGATATCCAAAAAACTATCTAGTGAATATCATTCTAATAAATCCATTACCAGTTCAAGTAAAAGTAGAACCTTTTTTTTTTTTTTAATTATGTTCCTTTACCAATGGAAATTAAACGCTGTTCTTGAAAATAATAATACAACTAACAAAAAAAATAAAGCTGTGATTTGAACCCTCACGTTAAATTTTTTTAATATGTTTAGTTAAATTTTAGCAATTATTACGCAAAACGTTTTCTAGTACACATTGTTAAAATGTTCTGATAGTGAAAATATTCTAAAACACTTTGGGGACATATACGTAAATCGGACTTTTCAAATTCCCCATGTTAAACAAAATACTTCAGATTATCAGTGACACACGTTACAGGCAATAATCATCCTAATGAAATGAAACGGCAAATAAAGAAATTGTTAGCAGTTATCTGATTTTAAGCCATTTCCTCCCGAAGAGAAGCGAAAAAGCATCACTGATTTTCAAAAAATCATATCTCCAAAAGTATGCGTCCGATCGCAAATTTTTTTTGTTGGAAAGGTACATCT
Source organism: Abscondita cerata (assembly GCA_030710515.1). Lineage (NCBI taxonomy): Eukaryota > Metazoa > Arthropoda > Insecta > Coleoptera > Lampyridae > Abscondita > Abscondita cerata. The sequence continues at coordinate 45,415 of JALBCR010004755.1, read as the reverse complement.
TTTGGCTACCTTTGCTCCATACATTTCGACCTCCTCAGAAAAATGCACACCTACTGTGCGACGAACAACGGCTAAAAAGTGGTAAATTTCGCGGTTTTTTGCGATTTCCGCGGAAACCTCGAGGGTAATCGCGAAAATCAAACGTTCGTGACCTATTCTGGATCGACCTGAAGAAGTGTGTAAAATTTCATTCCAATCGGATTAACGGTTTAGGAGGAGTTCGAGGACAAACAAACAAACACACACACATTCATTTTTATATATACAGGGTGTCCCAGAGATCACTCACCAGGCTTGTATTTCCGTTATTTTTTATTTTTATTTTTTTTTTAATTCTTGTAAATGAGATTTAATTCTCTATAAGAAAAGTAAATACAATTTTCAAATTCTGCACTTGTATTCTTCTTCTTGAAGTCGCATATCCGTTACCGGATGTTGCGCACCCCTCGCATGTATATGTGTTGTGCGTGACAGTAGACACATATACATGGGACCTACAGTTTAACGCCGATTCCGAACGGTTTAGTTGAGAGGTTTACTAGGCAAGTATACTCTCACTGGTTTGCCATTGCCTTGCGAGAGGTACGGCCGAAAAATTCGATGTTTGCACCGGGAATTGAACCCGAGGTGCCTGCTTAACAGCTAACGCACTTAACTGCAGAGCTATATAATGATAGCGATATTCAACTTTTTTTTCAAATAGCATAATATACTTTATTTTTAATATTTTGGATAGTACCTTTTATTCTCTTTACAACCATATAAAAAAATATGGATCCTACATAAAATTTTTTGTTAGAAAAATACGACTAATAGTTGAAGGTAGGTTTGCCATGAAAATAACTGATTTTTGTCATTTTTATCTACGAGCCTATAAAAACAATGCGTAAAGTTAGTTGTGAAACTGATTTTCCTAATTTTTAAGTGTTCCGTTCAACGGCACTTAAAAAATTAGATGGTGCCCTTTGAAAAAATTAAGTTATCCATGAATTTAGGGAGTTCAATTTAAATAACTGATTACTCAAAACGAAGCAAGGTTGGAAACGTGAACAACCAGCTGTAGGTGGCATGTAATGCTTATTAAATCTGCGAAATTCAATTCCAGGATAATTGGGTTGTTTAATTTTTCGAAAAGTCAATTTTTCGGAAAAAGTGAAATAATGCGAAAACTCTCCATTTTAGACACTATGCATAAAGTCACATTAGAATTTTCCAAGCAATCCAAATTTGTAATAAAAAATGGGTGATTCCATTTAAAAAAACATAACTTTGGTATGTCGCACTTTTATGGAACACCCTGTATAAACGAAAATAATTTTAAAATGTGCTGCTCCTTGATTTCCGCAACTTTCATTGCGAAAGTTTTTTTCTAACCCCAATATTTTCCGATATATCCACCTTCCTCGCACTAATGGGCCACCCTGTATATAGAAGATTAATAAATTGCCCAATAGATTTTTTTGAAACGCTAATTGACTAAATTATTTATTATTAAACGTTAAAAGTAATATCAATTACTATTAATCGTAGGTACTTATTAGATTATTTGATTCCACTCGTAAATTCATTCTTCTCATTGTCAATTTTTAAAAAATCGCCCGATTAATACTAATCTTGTTTTTACAACGGTCATGCTTTAAGTTTATTATACGCTGTAAACTGTAATTTCCTGCACACGCATGTAAACAACTATTATTTCATACGCCTATTTGTTTGCAACCCACAATACACACCTTCACTTCTTTGTACTTTTGAGGTAAAATTATATTTTAAATGAATTTTTTTGAAAAGAAATTTAATAAAACTTATATAATCGTAATCTATACAAAGGTGTCCCAGATATTCCGTGTACATAGAGCTACTATAGATTTCTGGGACTAAAATATGCCGATTTAACCCAAATTACGTTAGTCCAAAAGTTGATAGTTACCGAAATAAGAGCGTCAAAGTAATTATTTTTTATTAGTTTTTTTGATAATTTTCTTAATAGCACCAAATTGGGTACTCGAAATTTTTGGGATGAGAATTAGAAATCCGTTCTCATTTTTGTGGTAAATTGCATGGGGCATTTTTTTTACATTTAAAATATCCTAATGTTTGTGCTTTCCTGTATGAAATTTTTATTTAAATATTTTTATACTCCAACTTCTTCTGTCCCAAGAAGATATACTTAATAAATTCGCCAATGCCTTTCTTAACACTTTATCCAGGCTTTTAGGGCTGATCCAAATTAATAAATAAACTGCTGTAAGTGGCGGCCTCTGCAATTTACTACAAAAATGAGAATGGATTTCGAATTCTTATCTCAAAATAGTACAGCTATTAAGAAAATTATCCAAAAAACTAATAAAAAGTAATAATTTGGACGTTCTGTATTTCGGAAACTATCAACTTTTGGACTAAGGTTAATTAAACCCTATTAACCTCGGCATATTTTAGTACCACAAATCTACAGTAGCTCTATGTACACGGAATATCGTGACACCCTGTATATTTATGTGCTGCTTTTAAAAAACTAAATTTTGATAATCTCAATATTTTTCCTAAATATTTTCGTTTTTGTGAGCTAATTAGGAAGGTATATTGTAAATCATATGGTCGGATTTTATTTTTAACGTCGGATTACAACATTACCTAAGTACAAATAATCGATTACTCATATTACTTTATTCTTGTTTATGTTCCGCAATAAAAAAAATGAGCTTCTACTTATTTGTTCTACTTATTCTCATTCAATTCAAATAAAAATAGGTTAGAGTTACCTTGTTTTGGCAGTATTCCGATGTTTGTTGACTAGTAAAATTTAAATATTTATAAAGTAAACAATAGTAACTTAAGATATTATTAGAGTTTAACTGTGATGACGGTAAGCATGGAAAAAAGTAATGTTGAACCGCATCTTTGCCTGGTCTGGGTGGTCTCACATAATTTTATAAATTTTGAGCTTTTTTTGGTGAATCACCGACCTCTTGTTGATGTTTGAAATTCTTTTTATATTTTATTAGAAGATATGGAAATGTACGAAATTAGAAAGAAAATATGTTTTATTCGTTTAAATAACATTAAATAGTTTCAAAGAAAACTTTGAGTTCCACTTACTGACTGATTCGATTACTTCAGCAAGAAGTACACCGTCACTGCAATCCGTAGCTAACGAACTCACACGTTTTTTGCTTCGAGCTTTTTCCAAATAATGGTTTGCCCAATCGGTATAAATCTGAAAATAAAATCATTTCGTTAACTAAAGGCAGAAGCAATATGTCTTGAAAATAAATGAAGCCAGAAATAACGTTCATTACTTCTAAGCCATTGCTCAGACAACATTTACGTGTTGGCAAATACATTTGCCACAATTACGGAAAGCCCTAACAAAAATAAGCAATTTACTCTGTTTTGGTATAATGTTTACCCTGCAATGGATAATTCAGAATGCCATTTCGTATTTAAGCGTATCAACCCTCTGATCTGCGTAATCGAGCGCACGCTTATTACATGGTTCAGAGGCGTCTGTCAGGAACTCCAGAATTATTCTGTGTATATAGTGGAAGGAAATGAGAGAATTTCAACGGTTACCCTCTCTATGATACTGTAAATGACTTTAATCCACATTGTTCTTGGCAAAATTAGGTAGGCCAATCTAACGTAATGTGTAAAACGTAATATGTTTTAATTTCTTAACTTTTCGATCAATTCTTCAACACAAACAAATAATAATAACAATATATTGTTGCAGTAAATGTAAATGAAAACCATAAGGCGGCCAATTCGATTAAATTATTTGAACTTCCATTTGCATATTTCTAGAGGAAACAGAGTATGGACTAAACACAAAAATAAAGTATAACAACTACAATGGAAAATAAAAGATGAAAGATAAGAATTTAGTAACTAAGTGAAAATATTAAAGTATACACCATGAGCAATGCACTTACTATTAAAAATAATAACCTAGAAATGGTAGGTGTCTTAGAAGTTGATTAGAGAAAGTTCTTTGAATTTTTGAAATAACCTTCATAAATTTGAAATTGGAAGATACGTTCAAACAGAACTGATGTGTTGAGATGGAGAGATAATTAACGTATGAGTTCTGCATTTGACATTTATTATAATTGACTAATCACATTGAATAGTTTTGTGACAAAAGACAAGCAAATTGTAAACAACGTCTGTTATTCATATTTAATCAATGTAAATCCTTTAACTTATGAGATTACGCTTTCCAAATATTAAACACATGCATGAATTTTGAATTCTCTAGATTTTATGTGAGGTATTCTGCGTAATTGTGGGACCTTCGAACTCGCTACAGAATGAAAAATTCGACAAGACAAGTGAATTATTCAATAATTATTTTGTTTCAAAACTTAATACTTGTATAATATTATATGTACTGTAGGGTGGGTCAAAAAAATCAATTATTTTTTTTACAAGTTACACGGAAAAATGGGTTGCTAGACACCTTAAAAAATTATCACTCTTAATTTTAATAGGAAGATCCTCCGCATCGCAGTTTTTTATTTTTCTCAGTCCAATAGAAAAACTCATACCTTATCATATTAATTAATTGTACAGAAAAATGTTTTGGAAGAATTTTGTAGGAAATTTAATGCTCTACAAAAAAGGTCTCTTATATTTTTTCCGTAAACCTCACCATTTGAAAGATATTGAAAATTTAAGTTTGATTATTTTAAGACTTTCATGTGTACTGATTTTAGGAGTTTTGATTAGATAATCGAAAAATTTCTATTTAATTTATGAATTTCATACAAATTTCATTTTTTATCATTAATATAAGTATTATTTGACTACCAACTCGTTTTTGTAACCAGCCTTGTTAAAGCCCACATAACGGTGGGAGAAACGTCGGCGATTACAACTACCGAGTTGAGTATTCTTCCTACTTCCACCTAGAAGGGCTCTTATAGAGTACATATAATATTAAAAAAGTTTTTGGAGGCAACTTTACCTATTTAATACTTGTATATTAGGATAAGATAGGATCAATACTTGAAAGCAGTTGTTTGTTTGCAATTTTTGCTTAGATAACTGACGATTTTTTAAAATAATGATAATCAAAGAATGTTGATATGATGCCAAGTTAATTGCACTGAGAATGACATTAACTTGACATACGGAATCTTCATAATTATTAAGGCAAAATTAAGGTATAAGTTGAGAATCATTAGCAAAGATCTTTAATTCTATTATATGTGAGCCAGATTTATGTGTAGATTAAAAAGAGACGAAGTGAATTGTATAACAAGGCTGTCGTAAACTTCTGTTCAGTTTAAAACCAGATTGAACGTTTGAAATTAACCGTGAGTTGATTACCTACAGCAAATACACTAACAGGCCTCAAGTCTTTGAGTTGTTTATGTTTTGATTTTTTCCATATTGTTAGCAAGGTATGGTAGCAGTGTAGGTGTGCAGTACCTTAAAAACGTTACGACTTTGATATCAAGCCTATGATGATTTTGGTATCGGAATCATCAAGGGTACCGCACACCTACAATGTTGCCAAATTGTATTAATTACTGTCTTCTTTATGTCGTAAATTTATTTTGTAGTTATATTTATGATTAATTGTATTTTATAGAACCTATGTTATATTCATTATTTTCTTTTTCTACTCATGTTCATACAATGGAAGGGAGTAAGGAAGAGGAAAGCATTTAAATACGGCCAATTCCATAAATTCCGAGCAGTTCTCAAGGAATTCGAAAACACTCGGAAATTTTTTCAAAAAAATCAAATATTTCCATTACTGTGAAAGTTTATGAAACAAATATTGAAACAAACGTTGCTTGTTTTATTAAAGTAGACTGATAATAATTTTCAAAAAAAGAATTACTCATGTGCTTCTCCAGATAATGTAACATTATACTTTTTAATAGGCACCATCTTGCATTTTATAACAAAAAAAATTCATTTTTTCTGCTTTCAATGATGTGATACAATCTATGTTTTAAGTAATAATTTGATGAGTATTAGACAATTTTTGTATTACAATGAATCGGCTATGAAAACAAATGTGTTATGTTGTCATGACTTCAAACTAAATAAAAATTTGAACTGACTCCTTGTCGAATAATAATTTTTAAAATATGCCACAATGTATTATCTGAAACCAAGATTGTTGCACATCATTGAAAGCAGATTTTTTTATTATAAAATTCAAGATGATGCCCATTTAAATAAATAAGATACTATCTAAAATTATCAAAGTAATTTGGTAGCGCCAAATTTAGGTAATTTCTTCATAACTCAACATGAGTTACCAAATAATTTGAATAAAGTTTAAGAAACCAGTTTCTTCGCATTTTGAAAGTTGATTATAATATACTGGGAATTAAATTCTTATGAGTATGTTTTAATTTCTTGGTTAGTTTGTCATTAGTTGTACATGTACCAGGTGACCCAATAAGACTGTTCCTCGGCCATATCTCGGGAACCGTTCGTCGTATGACTTTGGTATAAAAAAATATTAGGTAAATCCGCCATGAAGAATCGCAGGAAAATATAAGTTTTAAAAATGACCACCAGAGGGCGTAACTGCCATCTTAAATTTTTAAATTGCGTTTTCTATAAATTTCGCATAATAAACAAAAAAAATTTTTCACATTTGTAAAGAGAACGGGTTTTTCTATCATTTTCGTAAAAACAAAAGTTCAGTTATTTCAAAAACAAAGATGGCGGGGGTGTTCAATTGTTTTTGCAATAACCTGCTTTAACTTCTTAACGGTTTGACCAATTTTAACAAATTTGGTATCGTTGAAAAGAGCATTCCTTAAGCAATAAGAATATTATTTAAAAAATATATATCATCAGAACATTCATGTTGCTCCAAAGGAACTAAACGCATTTTGAACTTTAATATTACTCTCGTAATTCTAACCTTTAATTTAAAAAGTAAGCCTAAAAACCTAAATAGGTATACTATATCCAAATTCGAATATGTTAGACCATATATTTTGGAACCATTTACAAAGATTCTTTGTAAAATTTGATGCCCCAAATCTAGTACTTTGCGTAAAGTTTTTAAGCTGTTTTTGCAATATGGTGTGTGGTCTTGGAAAAAGAAAAGATAGGTAGGTAGTTCAGTTCATCTTTGCCAAAAAATATAATATATTTGAAAATTAAAAAGTATAAGGTATAACTTTTTAATCACAATCATGAAAAAACAAGGTAAGTCTTCGCTTGGTTTTAAAGTAAAGTAAAAACACCCTACACTTTTTTCTTTATTATGCGAAATTTATAGAAAATGCAATTTAAAAATTTAAGATAGCAGTTACGCCCTCTGGTGGTCATTTTTAAAATTTGAAAATATTTTCCTGCGATTCTTCATGGCCGATTAACCTAATATTTTTTTACACCAAAGTCATACGACGAACGGTTCCCGAGATATGGCCGAGGAACAGTCTTATTGGGTCACCCGGTACATAAACCTAATTTAATAGTGTGGCAGTAAGAAAGCAGAATGTATTTAAAAAAAATTGCTACGTCACAAGGTTCCTGTACCCTACATGGCTTAAAACTCAAATGACCTATTTCACCTGATTGGATAAATACACAAAATATCCGAAAGATGGTGCTTTTCTTATACTTGGGATAAAATAAGTTGTCTGTAGTATTCCCAGCCTATACAGAGTATTATCATAGGCCAATCAATAGAGGTTTTTTTCGTGACAAAAATACTAATAGGAAGAGATATGTGCTATCATATCAAGGGCAATGAGTAGATTAATTTGGATATAAAACCAACACGCGATTGTCATTAATTAATTTGTGATTAACAAATTAGTGCAAAAAAACGTCTTTTAGTAGTTTTTTTTGGTTCCTGACTAAATACTAATAAACTAATGTTAATGGAGTAACAAGAAACGTTGTAGAGAATTAAAAAACCGAAAACGAGCGATTTTTTGATTTTTTTAAAATTAATTAAGCCGCCATTTTTGAGGTACGAGGTAGACCAATTTCGGTGGATTGCAGGGTATTTCGGTAACTATTACTGTTAGAGCAAAACTATTCACGTAGCATTAAGCCAACTTTTTGAGACAAATTAAACAGCGAAAACAAAAATTTGCTATCTTTTTTCATTTTTGATGCAGGTACCAAAATTGAATTTTTTCAAATTTTGTTAGGGTTCCATATCTCATCTGTTGATAAAAATTGAGGAAAAAGGGTAAAGACATTTCTTATGCAGTTTTTAGCGTAGAATCAAATGGAGTAGTCAACTTTGGTCACGAATAGTTGAGATGTAACATAAACTTAGTTTTTTAAACGGAAACCATAGTTGACTTTGACTTCATTAAAATCCTTGTTTTGCAATTTCAACAATATATAGTTTATAGAGGTTCTTTTAGAAAATTACGGAATTACAAGCGAATTTGTTAGTTTCCACTTTTGTAAGTAGGCGATGCAAATATTTTAAAACAATGAAACACAGCACATCTGTCAAAACAAAGCAAATTTTTGTTTTCGCTGTTTAATTTGTCTCAAAAAGTTTGCCTAATGCTACGTGAACAGTTTTGCTCTAACAGTAATAGTTACCGAAATACCCTGCAATCCCATCGAAACCGGTCCACCCGTACAGTGAACAGCGTCCGGGACATAATAGGTTTTGATAAGTACTTCATTTGCAAAACCTGGAACTGATGGATAATTGCAATTCAAATTTTTTTTGCATTATTTTTGCCGAAGCCTGAATACTCAAGAAATCGGCCGATTTCAATTTGTCAAAAAGATTTTGAAAATTTGAGTTACACTACAACATTTATATTCCAGTTTTGCGATACATAGTTGTGAATTTAACCAAATTGCAGATAAACATAGCCCCGACGGCCGCGCGCGCGGTTTGCTCGAGTAGTGAAGGATCCGGGCGGAGCATTGCGTAATACAGTACAGAGAAAAAGTCATATGCATAAATTGAGTGTTACATGTAACATTGTAATTGGGTTAAGAGAGGTAATGCACTTTCATTATTGTCAATGCTAAAATTATTTTTATAAAAATGGAGTAAGTATAGCATAAGTTTTACTAACATCAGTTACCCCAAAATGGAAAAAAAAATTGAAGTAGATGCTGTGAGATTTGACGAAATGTTATTACCTAACGAGTTCGGAAAGATAAATTTCCCGGATGAGCACTTTTGTTTAGTGTGAAATTTATTCTCGAAAAAGTTAGGTATATTATTTATTGTAACGAGTAACTGTAGTAATAATTCATGAATAAATAAACTCACAGCTGCTTAGTTTTTTTGTGTTTACAAAAATTTGATTTGGTAGCACTGTCCGCCGATTGCTTGACAATTTGCTTTGGGTTGTCAACTAATACCAACCTAACAAAATTTCCCTATTCCTTCGGAACCTAAAAAACACCGTGGTGAGGGAAATGAAAACTTCCGTGCATCGAGAATAACCGGGAAATCAGTAATTTTAGGCTATGAGTATGAGTTGTCTAGTAGCGCGTGTATTACTATTTCCCCTCACGCCCGGCTCTCTCTACTCAAGTAAATCACGCGCTTTCGGAGTGATGTTTAACTGCAATTTCTGTTAAGTACACAAGTCTTTATCGTTAAAACTGGAATATACATGTTAAAGTGTGTAACCTAAATTTTCAAAATTCAAAATTGAAATCGACCGATCTTGCGAGTATTCAGGCTTATGACAAAATAATGCAAAAAAATTCATATTGCAATCGTTACAAAACTAATTATCTTACACTTCATGTTTTTGCACAAATGAAGTACTTATCAAAACCCTATACGTCCCGAAGCTGTTCAATGTAGCACAAAAAAATGGCAGCTTACTTACCTAAAAAGCAAAAAAAGCCCAGATTTTAACATTATCGAAAATGTTTGGGCTCGAATACTTGCTGTTATCCGAAGACAACAAGGGCCAAATTTTATACCAGTAAACCGTAATGCACTAATTGCAGCCATTGATACCGCATGGGAAACGATTAATATTAATTATATTGATACCTTGATAGCGTCAATGAGCAGACGCCTCCAAGAATGTATCAATAATAATGGAGGTCACACCCATTATTGATTTCTTATATTTATTTATATAGTAATACCTTTATTTAAAAAAACGTTTTCATTTAATTTTAAACTATAACTTGGTATCTTAATTATAATTATGTAATAAATTCTTGTCAAAAACTAAATATATACGTTGACAATAAGAATTGCCTTAGTTTTTATTTTCACTTTTTATATTAACTACAGAAAAAATGAAACGTCATAAAATATACATTTTGTAAGGACTAAATATTATGAATAGAGAGTTTAATGATTTTTTTTAATAACTTACAATAATTAGTAGGTTAGATTTATTTAAAATAAGTAATAATCAGTCAACCCAAATAACCATGTTTAGTTTTTGATTTAATTTAAAAGTTATTGCTTGTAGACGTTTTTAAATCAAAATTATTTCTAATTTTATTTTGTAAACATTTCCTAAACAAAATTTTGATTCGATAATTAATCGAGCTATGGTGTTTAATTAGCGATACCTTCAAATATATTCTTTAAAGAAAAAATTAAGTAAGCAACGTAAATTACCTATTTTCTAAAACGTGCTTAGTGTAATGATTCATTCTACAGTCCTTCTATAAGATAACCCCTGCTGAGACTACCTGCTGTTAGAATTGTAAATGATACCCTTAAGCCCGCTTCACAATGTGCAAACTTTTGTTTACAGAACTTGTGGTGTCCAAGTTTTAAATTTCATGAGTGTACATAATATTTATTCTGTTTTTAACGTAAGAATTTTATTTTGCGTATATACTGCAAGCAAAATAACATCAACTTTCTGACGTAACAAAATTGTAAAATCTTTGTCAAGGTACGAAAACTTTTTTATAAGAAAATCCTACAATAAATTTATAGTTGATGAACATTTTAAAAAAAACTTGAAAAAGGTTTTTGAAGATAACGGCATATTTAAACAAGGTTTTTGCGCAGAACCCGACATCTTTCGGATACTAACGAACGTGTAAAAGAGTATCAAAGTGTGCAACGACATAAAACATTTTACTCAAAAAATAAAATAAGCGTCTAACACGTCAAAATAGCGTAGTTAAAAAATTAACAAAATTTTGAGAGAGACAGTGAAAAAACCGATACACTAAATATAAATGTTTTAACAATGGGCAACCCTTAAGACGGGTTCAGCTGCCTAGTTGTTCATACACCGTCCCTCAAAGTTTCATAAAAATCAAATCGGTGGTTTTTCTTGATATCTTTGTGTGCATACAAACGAACTGTCGTGAGGCGGATCGGGCCAGCTACTAAACAAAAGGGTTTTTTTGCTTCTTTATCAAGTACTTACTCTAATTCGTCAAAAATGTGAAAAACAAATTAAAATTTTCGGTTTAGAAACCGTCGTATATTTAACTACGCTATTTTGGTGTTTCTTGCCTAAATCGCCAAAAATCGAATAGTCGCAGTATTTACAATGATTTAATATATATATGTAGGGTGTTCGGCAGAAAGGTGAACACAGGAAAATGACAGGTAGGTGGGGTCTTCTCCTATGTGCTCAGCCCATAAAATTTGACCTAGGCCCTACTTTGGTTTTTACCCGATTTAAAAAAAAACCGACTTTCGCCTTTAAACTTCCGTAAGTTTCCTTTTGTTGACAAGTCTGGCAACAATTTTTTCTGATCTTGATACATAGTAGGTCCTACTTTTTGTTTAATTTTGTCAAACAATTAATTTTCTCCAAAAGAGAGTTTCGTCCAAAAATCGTTCGATTTGAAAAATTTTACGAATAACTCAGTTATTCTTGAAAAAAAACTTAAAGTCACATACCGTTAGAAAGGGCATACAGTAGAGATATTTACATAAAATCTGAAGCCATCGATCTGTTCTAGTTTTTTTTTCATTGCAATGCAAAATTCGTCTTCAAATAATTTTCTTACCTCTTTTTTGTAGTTTAGAAGCTCCTATTTTTGTTAACCGGCATTCTTATAAAAAATATTGATTACTTGAAGACCTACTAATGTATCAAGATCAGAAAAAAAATTGTTGCCAGACTTGTCAATAAAAAGGAAACTTATGGAAGTTTAAAGGATGTGAAAGCGGCGAAAGTCGGCTTTTTTTTTAAAAATCGGGTAAAACCCAAAGTGGGGCCTAGGTCAAATTTTATGCACTGAGCACATAAGAGAAAACCCCACCTACCTGTCATTTTTTTGTGTTCACCCCTTCTGCCGAACACCCTGTATAATCAATCAATAAACCACTTTTACCGTACCCCCCCTTTCTTAAACTATATAAATTATTTTTATTGTCATTTTTTTTAGTTGAGTTTTTTTGTGTTGTTTTCCTCCATTTTTCCTATCTTTTGCTATTCTGTTGCTTCTTTAAAATTTAAACCTAATTTTGTTATTGTTTCACCAACCACTTAATTCCATGTTTTCTTTTTCTTCATCTTGACTTTTTCCAGTGGTCTTGCCATCCATATTTGTTTAACTTGTCGGGTGTGTTCCATTCTGCATAAGTGTCCACACCATCCTAGTATTTGTTTTTCTATTTTGTTTAATATACTGTATACATTTAGCTTTGATCTTATTTCTTCGTTTCTTATTTTATTTAGTCTATTTACTCCTATAATCATTCTTAAACTTTTCATTTCCACTGCTTGCACCTTATTGAATTGATTCTTATTCAAAACCCACGTTTCACTGACATAAGTCAGTATAAGCATAAGAATGGTTCTGTGTATTTTTATTTTGGTGCTGGTAGATATTTCTTTTTTTTTAGTATTGTTGTTCTTATGGAATGTATCATATTGTTTGTCTTTCTTATTCTGTTATTAATTTCCAAATCTTCTTTTCCTGTTTCTTCTATTTTATACCTAGATAATCGAAGTTTGTTACTTGTTCTAATCTTATGTTATGTAATTTTATGTTCATTATTTTATCTTCTTTCGTTACTGCTAGAATTTTGTTTTCCCAATATTTATTGTCATACCTTTTTTTCTTAAAATGTAATTTTAAATTATTAATTTTTTTTTGCATGTATTCTGCGGTTTTTGCAAAAATTGCTAGATCATATTGAGATATGTTACAAGTTGTACCTATTGTAACCTTACTGACTTTTTGTTCTGCTAACTTTATTATTTCATCCATAAAAATGATAAACAATAGTGGACTGAGTCCTCCTCCTTGTCTCACGCCTTTTTTAATGTGGAATTCTTCTGAAATGTCATTTTGTGTTCTTACTCTATGCTTTTGTTTCTCTATATACGCTCTCAATAGCTTCAATTAGTTGACCTCCAACTTTTTTGTTTTTAGTATGTTCAAAACTTCCTTTCTGTTAACGTTGTCAAAAGCTTTGTAAAGATCAATGAAGCATATATATGTATATATATCTTTTCCGTATGTTACTGATTTTTCCATTATTTGCCTTATCGAGAATATATGATCTTGAACACTATAATTTTTCGGAAACCGTTTTGGGTCTCATTTAGTTCTGTTTTTCACAATATTTCGTAACCGCTTTTCTAGAATAGCTTCGTACAGTTTTTTCACACGTGCACAACAGGAAAATCCTGTGTAGTTGTTGCAATTTTTAATATCACCTTTTTTATATACGGGTGTCCCAGAACTAATAGGACATATTTTTAATATAAGATTTCTTAGACGAAAACAACAAAGATTTTTTTTTTATATTAACCATAGTCGAAAACTGGATATTTACTAAGATACAGGGTGTCAAAGTGAATGTTTTTCTTAAAATTATGATTTTACAATTATCTGTGCATAAAAAGTCATACTTGTTTGAATCCTGTAAATGTAGCCATTTTTGAGATATTTGGGATTAAAATGTTAAGTGCATTTGAAATCCATTTAACAATATTGTTAGTTTTTCTCAAATTTATCCAGGCGGCTTTGACAAAAGGTGTAGGATTTAAAAATCGTTTCACCACTCAAAGCTAAGATGAAAGTTTACAATTAAACTTTTTTACCCAACACCTATAAATTGTGTATGTGATGAAAGACAAAAAGCAAGTAAACGAAAAATGTCAAAATTTATATAAGGTATCTTTTAAAAAACCAAAATTGTCTTCGTTGCCTGTTTAACCATAACTACCTAACAAACAGTAACAACTACTTTAAAATTAAAAAATTTTGCTATGTAACAGTTACCAACATTTTAATAAAATTTTTTACTTTTTAAACTTTTATGTTAGATATTAATGAATAATGCTACTTGTAATCTTTGATTTACATCTATCTATCTACATACATTAGTTACGAATAAAACAGTACCTAATACAAAATTATTACTTCAGATGGTTGGTGTTTATTTTTTTTATAAATAATTTATACACTAAAAACCTCATCCTGACTTCTGTTTCTACTACATTGTTAAAATCTTTAAACATTCGCTTCAAATAAACACAGATTTATGGTTGAAGGTATTTCAGTTAAAATTATCCAGATACGATGCACCCCAACATATACAAAATTATATTTAACCAAACCCTAACAATTTTAAATTAGTTAAAACATCAAAGGTAAAAAGCATAACCTGCAGGTTAACGGGTTTCCTATTTGCATACTTAATGCAATCACCTTTCATTTGATACATGGTTATGTAATGTATAATGCGTATAGAAGTATCGTGTGTGCGATATGCAATTTAATATATTTCAAGGACGCAATTTGTTTGCATTATCATTTAATGATGTAATTTAAAGGCCGTTTTTAGAAATTCAATGTTTACATTTACTGCCCTAAATTAAATTTTTTAAAGCTTGTTTGAAAGTTTTAAATTTTAAAATTGAAATTTTATGTTATTGATACAAAAGCAAGCAAATTTTATTCAATAAATAAATGTTTTAAAATCTGGGAAAATATTATTAATTTATGTACAGCACATTTTATTATCCCTGATGACAGAAATTATATCTACTTATAACAAAAAATTGCGATTAGAATAATGAGTAGTAGAAAAACAATTGTGTAAAATATGTAATTAACAATATTATATATTATCTGTCAGTATTTACCAAGTCAATTTCTTATATATTTTGTTAATTACACCAACTTGAAAATTATTAAATTTATATACCGTGTGTCTCTGGCAAGACGCAACATAGGATTTTTACTATAGAAAACCAAATTCGTGTCAACTGAATATAATTGGTAGAAGTTATTCATGTGGAAAAAATATTTAAAGATGAAACCTCTGGAACAAGGAGATGTTTTCAAAACACGAACAATTTTACAAAAACTGTCTTCTCCCAGAAATTATAAATGGGCGCATTCCACAAGGAATGCAGACAAGAGATCCCAATTTTATTACAGAAGCGCAGTAAAAGAATATTAATAAACCAAATTAAATTATTTGAAGTTAATACTAACCATTACGAAAAATAAAACATGATACTTGGTTTACCTTTTTTCCACAACAATATTGATATAGGTAGTCATTTATGTTACTAGTGATGAAATGCAATATCATTTCCAAAACTAATATCAAAACAATCTGACAAATTTTACTTTTCGTAACTAGTTACGAAAAATGTAACTTTTTGTAACGGACACCAACTTTGTTTATGAAAAATGTCACTTTATATGTTAAAATTAAAAAAAATATTGTTTACTTAATATAGTATATAAATAAGCAAGTACTGATAGCATATTTGCTGAGTTTTAAATTGTTTGCATAAAACTGCAAATAAAAATAAATTACAGTTTGCGTTTATTGACAGAATTAAGATGTTTTAACCTTTTCAAAAATTTGTTTTTACAATAAATTATTTCAAGAATAGTTGTATATAATTAAATTAAAAACATCATGTATTTAAATAAAAATTCAAATATTTGGAAATATTTATTGAAAATCCTTTTTGGTCTTCACCAATTTTATTCAAAGTTTAATCTCAGTTTTACTGTAACCGGCATAAATTTGGACACAAATAAAAAAAAAATTATTGTTGATTTCTCAGAAAATTTAATTCTTAATAAAACTGCCTGCTTGATTTCAAATTTTAAATGCACTTGCAAAAATTTGAATATCTTCTTTCTTATACATTAGGGTAGATTAGAAAACATAGAAAACTCAAGAATAAAGTACCCTTATTTTTCAAGCTACCTAAAAATATTATCTGAAGAAGCTGTTTACAATTGAAACAGTATGTCAAATATAAAATTTCAGCCAGTTTCCCTGAAAAAATATTTTCTACCTTTTTCAATTTTTTTTCTACGACCCTTGTATTTTACTTGAAACAAAATACTTTGATGTTAAGTTATTATCTGATAGAACAGCTGTACGCTAAAAATTGTAAGTTTCATGTGCCCCATAAGTGGAAAATTAGATTATTCTCAATTATTCCCCATATTCCTTCAAAAATATACCGAACAAACGTGAAGAGGTTATAGAGAACGTCAGAACATTTAAATTTTATTAATAAATGCTTGTTCCGCAAATGAATAGAAATTGTATTAATCTTTATTTACCAACCAGAACTATTCCTCGAAAAGTAGTTCCATCCTTTCTTTATTTGGCTTTGGAAAAAAATTGATATTAGTCAACAATATGGATTTGGATTTGCAATTTTCACTGGTGATTAAAAAATAATTATTCCCTGTGATGGCTGCACGTCTAAGTGTCCAAAAATTGAGATTGTATTAATGATAATTATCGTACTTGTCGCGAGGCTGCAGATATTTTTAATACAAGGCACCCAAATAAAAATGTTAATTACTCAACAGTTGCAAAAGTCATAAAAAAATTTAAAGAAAATGGATTGGTTGAAAATAAACATAAAATAGAGCACAGAAAAAATGTAACTGGCAATGAAGATAATATTATGAATGTTGTTTTATCTACTGGGGAGAATCCGAGAACATCGTTATCTCAGCGGCAAGAAATAACTGATGCTTCTGAGCGCTCAATTAGAAAAATTATGCGATTATATAAATTGAAGCCATATAAACCCAAGTTTATTCATACCCTTAAAGAAAGAGACCCAGACGCACGCTTAGATTTTTCCTTTTGGTTCCAAAGCGAAATAGAGGATGATGAATATTTTTCGAGAAAAATTCTTTATTCTGACGAGTCCACTTTTACGTCTAATGGTATCGTAAGCTCGCAAAATTGTAGATGGTGGGCAGATAAAAATTTGAACTTTAGAATCGAATGCCGATATCAATATTCGTTTAAAATCGACGTTTGGTGTGGAATGTTAAATGATGAAATTGTAGGGCCAGTGTTTTTTAGAGAAAATTAAATTCGGCAAGATGTTTAGAAATGCTTCAGATATAGATAGATGGGGCATTTATGCATTCAACGGTAGCGGAATGGTCATGGTTGAATCGAGAATTTCCTAATCGCTGGATAAGAAGATATTCCAACAATCCATGGCCTGCAAGATCGTTCGATATAACTCCTATGAATTTTTTCCTATGGAGGTATTTAAACGAAAAAGTTTATAAACAACGACCATTCAGAAAAACTCAACATTTGGAATTTACAATTAGAAATTGTATTCGAACAGTAACCCCACAAATGCTTCGAAATGTACCGGGTGGCATGGACGCCGGCTATGTCTCGGGAATTATAAATCTGACAATATTAAAAAAAAAAATTTAATAAGTAAATCGACTACGTGAAATCGCGGGAAATTATTTTCAAGTTTGTAAGATGGCCGCAGGGGGCGAAACTGTTATGGCCGATCATAAAATTGGCTCTTTCTCCAAAAATATGCAAATATAAATATATTTTAAATATTGCCGTAGTAAAAACTACAAAATTTCTGATTCTGAAAAAAATCAGAAATTTTGCAGTCTTTGCTGACTTTTGGGCAGTTAGTTAGTCAGATTTAGCCAAACATTTTGAACACCCTGTAAATAATGAGATGTCAAATTACACATCATTTAAAACTTAACAGTCCTCCTAAGTATAGCCTAAATTTTGTTACTACAACTTTCTTTTCAATCATTGACAAGCGTTTGAAAACAATACTACAAAACCAATTTTTCTCAAAGAAATGAGAATATCTCAAAAACTATTGATTTTTCATGTAGGTTGTGCTGCATGAAAGTAACTCAGATTTTAGCGTAGAATCCAAATATACAAAAAAAATATATCATTCCATTAAAATAAGAAAGTTGGTAGCCACTTCTGGTGTAACCTGAAGTTGTAGAAAAGCTGAAATATTTTAATTAAATAGAACTTTTCGAGCAATTCCCTATTCCAAATTTTTAAACAAATACTTCAACGGGAAGTCCATAAACTTCTAATGAACGGATTAGCTGAATCACCCGGTATAATGTATATATAAATTTAAAAAGTTAAACGGATGTTATCCATATAACTTCAAACAGTAAACATGGTTTGAGAAATACCAACTGATTTTCTACTTTTCCTAACTAGTTACGAAAAGTAGTTACGAAATGTTCCAGTTTCAACACTTACTTTGATCACGAAATATGTCACTTTACATGTCAAAATTAGAAAAAAACGTTTTCGTCTACCATTTCAGATAATATTTAAAAGTAGCAGCTTTTATGGTGATTTTAAAATCCCCATTTGTTTTTACCTGGTCAGGATTAAGGTGGCTTTGGGATCCAGACACTTCACCGAATGGACATAACGTCGAATGGATACAACGCCGAAACTTGGACACAACGTCGAAATTAATTATTGGACATATCGCCGAAACTGGACATAACGTCGAAATCACCTGCTGGACACAATGCCAAAAAAGGACACAAAGTTGAAATCAGTAATTGGACATATCGTCAAATCTGGATACAACGTCGAAAAACAAAAACTGACGTGTTTTTCATATTAAGAGGGATTAATCTTTAATAGGGTATTCAAAAACCTTTTTTTTCACGTAAATATGTTTTAATCAATGTAAGTTGTTTTTATGTGATCGGGGGTAAACGGTATTGGTTGGTAGGTTACAGTTATTACAATTTTTTTCTTTAAAAATTTGTTTTAATCATTCTCCGATCTACGGGGTGTCAGCTTTTGCTATTCGACGTTGTGTCCACATTTCGATGATATGTCCAATTATTGATTTCGGCGTTGTGTCCATTTTCGGCAATGTGTACACCGGGTGATTTCGGCGTTATGTCCAGTTTCGGCGATATGTCCAAAAATTAGTTTCGACGTTGTGTCCAAGTTTCGGCATTGTGTCCATTCGACGTTATGTACATTCGGCGAAGTGTTCAGACTCGTAGCTTTTAAATCATAAAATGTTTGTCTATTTTAACGCCATCTATAAAATATTGAATACCTTAAACCAGAAATGCCATGGCCGTGGAAAACCAAAACAATTTTGGCAAAGATCATTTTCCAGAGTATTTTAATGTATAAGTTTGCTTCCTTTGTTTGTTTTTCTAATTATGTTTAAAATTCTGTTTCTATTTATTGAACATAAAAAATTTTAAACCTATAATATTACGTTGGTAGTTACTTTACAAACAGTTACCAATACTTACAGATCCTTTCATGGGGTTTACTGAAAAACTTTCTTATGTGACACTTTATATTTTATACGTACAGAAAGAGGAAATCTAAAAATTTCAAAAATTTTACTGGGTGAATCACCATAGCGATACAGTAACAGTTTTACAAGTTTTGTCATTTTAGCAACATGTACGTTGATAAATATTACATTTTAAAATTATTTTAAATATACAGTATGTACCTACGTCGACTTTTCTTAAAATATGAAGTAGGTATTAAAAAGTCTTATCTTCTAATCCAAGAAGTCATAACAAATTTACTCTTACATCTAAATAATTCGGATATTAATTAAATGTATTCCATTATTGAATAAAAATCGTCTTTTTACAGGGCGTTCTGAATTTACAAGTTAATTATTAGATCATTCAATATCTAATATGAGCTTTATTTTAAATAAAACATTCTGTATTTTATTAATTCATAACGTAGGCCTGAAGAAGCCTGGGCTGCGAAACCTTGCCTTAAATCAATGAACTGACAAGTTTTTTTTCACTTCCATTAAAAAGGGCCTAGACGTGTACTATCTGGCACACAACACAATTATTAATTCATAACTAACAAAAGAAGTCATCCTTCGAATGGTATACGAGTGTCCTATGCCTAGGTGTTGTTTTTGGGCAATTTACAATTACTGATGCCTAAATAATTCGAACTTTTTCTAGTACTTGTATTAGGGTTTTCCGTGACATATATCAGTTCATCAAAGTTCGTTGTCGTTATTATCAGTAATTGGATTAGTTTTCTTTACCTTTTCTAAGCAGTGCCACCAGTAGCACTTAATCTACTGAGTAGTCTTTCAAAAACTTCCTTTTCTAATATTGACATATAAACTAACACTTTTCATAAGCAAAATTGGTGTAAAAATGGTTCGCTTTTCGTACTCGTTATGAAAAGTTAAAGTTTTATCACTGGTCAGATTGTTTTGACATTCGTAAATGGTAATCATGTTATCATCGGTCACGCTCGATTAGAATTTGGATTAGAAATAGATTTAATTCATTTTGGAAACTTTTTTTTCAAAATTAGAAAAAATATTCTATGTGACATCTAACGAATGATCACATTCTTTACAAAAATCGTTACTGGTAATAGTTATTTTTCGGATGTTCTCAGGCCGAATACTTTTGTGCATAAAATTTAGATGCTAGGAGACGATTTTCTCAGCATACAAAGTATTATGTCAACTCTTTCACGGATCGCGGACTGCTTCATTTTTAATAACTAATTTTAAAACTACGATTGCTTAAAAAATTATTAACAGACCGTAATGTCATAAAATGACATTAACTACTAAATTAAATCTGGGAAAAAATACCGCCGGAAAAAATATCCCGGTAAAAATGTCCCCGGAAAAAATATCCCTGGAAGAAATGTCCCCTAAACAATTTTTTAATTGATATATTGATAATGCAAACAAGTTTTTAATATTAATAACGAAGAATAGTAATTCTAAGTATAACACAATGTAACTAATTAATTAATCTTTTTAAAGAAGACAATTGTAATAACTGTAACCGACCAACCAACGCTGTTCACTCCCGAACACATCTACCAACCAACACCGTTTACCCCAAATCACATGAAAACATGTAGGTTTTTAAAGAAAAAAATTCTAATAACAGTAACCTACCAATCAACACCGTTGACCCCCGATCACATCTAGCAACCAACACCATTTACCCTAAATCATATAAAAACATGTATTTTTTAAAGAAGAAAATAGTAATAACTGTAACCTACCAACCATCACCGTTCACCCCCAACCACATTAGTATGGGAAAAGTAGCGGCTGCCCTTTGCTTAAATCTAACCGAATTTGTTTTCACTCTATTGTTGGATCCATATGTAAACACGGTATCAAGAAAACCACTATTATAATGTTTATGAAACTTGACATGTGGTGTTATTTATTTATAATACCGCAGATTTGATTAGACTTTGGGCACAATCGTCAAGGCAAAAATGCCGTTAATCTACATAGATTTTCCCATTCTTAAAATATTTACAAAAATATTCATTTTACACATTTTGCCAATTTAATTATAGTTTTTGATCAAATAAATAATTACTAGGATATGACGATCACGAGACGGTAATTGTTTTAACATTATCCCTAAGAATAGTATACAAAAAAAGTTAAGAAAGGAAAATTTAAAATTTTATTATCTGTATCTTTTATTTGAACTCTTTTTTTCAACGTAATTTTCTTTTTTTCCTCTTTTTCGAGAATTTGAAGTTTTAGTCTTAAACAAGGAAGTGAGCGCGTCATTTAGTTTGACAAAACGGGTATTAAACGGATAAATAAGGACTTTTTTTTTAAATTCATTGTCCCTCTGTTACAAGATAATGCAATTCATTTGGATTCATTGGGTTATATTAATTATTCATTAGATGAATTTTCTATAATAGCTGTAGTTAGTGGATTATTGTTTACATTGACTTTTTTCGGATCTGCTAAACACTTTAGAAATGAAAGTGTTCCCTATTTTCCACATTTTCTAGAATTTATGTTACTAGAATACATTTTTCAAACCGCTGCTGCTGTTTAAGGTCTTAAGGGAATCCGTGCGTTGCAAGTCTTTTACAACAGACTGTGTTTTTTGCGTACACTTTATATTAGGGCGTTGAAAATAAAACGTCTGCGAAGAAAATTGCACAATAAACATTTTCTGAAAATAAGACCAGGAAACACGACTATTGTATTCTGCAAATAATTATTTTTACGTTAGTTCAAGTATTTGCCAGCGCGTGCACTTCACTTTTAATTAAAAAAGTAGGTACTTAATTATTTGTTTTACTACAATTTTATGAAGTTTTCCTTTATAGCGGTGATATTAATGTAGAGCTTCTATTCCAGAAATTTTATGTATTAAAAATTTAGATTTTCTGGTAACTTCCACTGATCTTTAGTAAATGTACACATTCTTTGCATAAAAAATCCAACACATGTTTATGGGTCGCTACTTCGAATACGTCCTATATTTTTACGTGACATTTATGTAAATGTATTCATAGATTTCAATCAAACAGGAAGGGATCTTTGGCAAGAAAAGAAATAAATTTGAAAATTCTGATTGGATTACACGTTTCCAAGTATCTCGCGTGCACTTACAAGTTTTTTATGAAAACACCTTTCAAGAAAATAGTTTGAAAAGTGTATAGGTATAAAGAAATTGTGTTTTCTTATTTTGTTTTCCACTAAAATCATGCTGTACTAAATATTCAGAAAGCATTTCACGTCGACAGCACCTCTACATTTGATTTTACATATTACCGGATTTTTTTACTCAGTAATCGATACAGTCGGGGAATGTGGACATTAAACTTGAAACATTTAGTTATGTATAGTATGTCTTGTTATTTAGTAAGTAATAAGGAATTTTCATGTAACATTTTTAATATTTTTTATTTAAAAAAAAAAGAGTTTATATAAAAACTTGTTTTTTCTATTTTGTAGCACGCTTCTGTGCTCATTTGCGTGTCAAAAAGTGTTACTTTGTAACACGCTGTTCGCAACTTTTTTTGGGATAATTTAGTAAGTATGGCTCCAACTTGACACCGCGTAGCGTATTTGTTTTGTGGTTATGTGATTTTGTGACTGCTACGCGCTACGCCTTTTTTTTGTTGACGAACCATTTAGACCAATTTAGACACCGTTTCAATGCTCCAAGCATTTATTTTAATACAAACAAAAGGTGATATGTTTACACATTTGAATGGTTACTTTCTATGGTGCAGTGATTGTAGACATTTATGTTCACCACAGCAGTATCTTTGGCAGATATTGCAATTCCTGGAAGTGAATCTGTGGTAATAGTTTGAGTATGAATGCCATCATTAATCTCTACTCCTGTTCTAATAATTTTTGTTCCAGACGAAGTTCCACCATTTGATGTCGAAGCTTCGTTAGGACCAGACAACATCTGTTCTATTTTCCGTTTTAAGGCAGCATCAACGTAACCTTCCGTTCTGCTACTGCTGATGACTTCCATCCACTATGTTTTTTATCGCTAATAAATCGCCACCGGTATTTGCCAAAACAGTGGCCCGTATTTAATTCTGGTTTAAACAATTTTAAGTATTCAGCAATTTTTTTGGGAGCTTCGCCCATTTTGTTTATACCAATTGGTGTTGTAATGGTAAGTCAAGAAGAAACGTACATTTTGATTACATTGATCCAAGATGATTCTGTGATGTAAAATAATCTTGAAACGTTTGTTTTCGTTTTCGGTACATTTACAATAACGCAATCGGTCCTTATTTCAACATCGTATGTATTCATGTTCGTTAATTCGTCACGTCTACATGCCCCACAATAGCCCATAATTAAGATAACCTAAAACCGTTAAATTGTTTGATAATAAAGAAATATCTAATATTTTATATTTGTTCATATACATGCTTCTGTTTTTCCTTTGTATTTCGTTCACTGTTTTTAAATAAAAAATGTATAATTAGCTTACTACGGATTAATACATATTATATCTTTAGATCAACGTTTTGACTTCATTTTTCTTTTAAAAATGAATTTTAACATCATTAGTCCTTAATAACCCGATAAGTATCATTATAATTTGTTTAGATATTTAAGTACACTCATGAAATTTAAAACTTGGACACCACAATTTCTGTAAACAAAAGTTTGCACATTGTGAAGCGGGCTTAAGGGTATCATTTACAATTCTAACAGCAGGTAGTCTCAGCAGGGGTTATCTTATAGAAGGACTGTAGAATGAATCATTACACTAAGCACGTTTTAGAAAATAGGTAATTTACGTTGCTTACTTAATTTTTTCTTTAAAGAATATATTTGAAGGTATCGCTAATTAAACACCATAGCTCGATTAATTATCGAATCAAAATTTTGTTTAGGAAATGTTTACAAAATAAAATTAGAAATAATTTTGATTTAAAAAACGTCTACAAGCAATAACTTTTAAATTAAATCAAAAAACTAAACATGGTTATTTGGGTTGACTGATTATTACTTATTTTTAAATAAATCTAACCTACTAATTATTGTAAGTTATTAAAAAAATCATTAAACTCTCTATTCATAATATTTAGTCCTTACAAAATGTATATTTTATGACGTTTCATTTTTTCTGTAGTTAATATAAAAAGTGAAAATAAAAACTAAGGCAATTCTTATTGTCAACGTATATATTTAGTTTTTGACAAGAATTTATTACATAATTATAATTAAGATACCAAGTTATAGTTTAAAATTAAATGAAAATTTTTTTTTTAAATAAAGGTATTACTATATAAATAAATATAAGAAATCAATAATGGGTGTGACCTCCATTATTATTGATACATTCTTGGAGGCGTCTGCTCATTGACGCTATCAAGGTATCAATATAATTAATATTAATCGTTTCCCATGCGGTATCAATGGCTGCAATTAGTGCATTACGGTTTACTGGTATAAAATTTGGCCCTTGTTGTCTTCGGATAACAGCAAGTATTCGAGCCCAAACATTTTCGATAATGTTAAAATCTGGGCTTTTTGCTGGCCAGGGTAACAGCTCCAAGTTATTTGCTTGTATCCAGTTGCGCACAACCTGCGAAGTATAGGGTCATCATATCCCGATAGTTAATTATCGAATGTTCCAAGAAAATATGTGTAAATAGTAAATGGAATCTACTAACGTAACGTTAAGTCGTTAATTATAGTTACATAACTCTCCTTTCATAAGATATAGTTCATATTAATATGCTTATTGTAAAGCTTCGTACACACCTGAACAACAAACCGAGGAACAAACAGAACAACGAACCGAACGGCAATCGGAACATTAATTTGGACGGTGCTACGTACGAATTTTTAGAACAGATTCGCAAGTCCTGATTGTTCCACGAACGGTTTGCGGCGTTCCCGCAACTTGT
This sequence comes from Abscondita cerata, assembly GCA_030710515.1. Lineage (NCBI taxonomy): Eukaryota > Metazoa > Arthropoda > Insecta > Coleoptera > Lampyridae > Abscondita > Abscondita cerata. The sequence goes on along the minus strand of JALBCR010004755.1, from coordinate 20,025 downwards.
CGGTTTTTTCTCCGACATCAAAGAAAATGCGCGCGAATGCGTTTGCAGGTTTGGACGAATCTAAACAAAACGGCGAACAAACTTATGCGGGAGAATTAAATTATTTATTTTTGTCCTCCCTTTTGTGGGTTTGTTGTGTTTTAGGTAATATTATGGAGTTGACAGAAGAAAAATGTTTTAAATTAATCAGTGTTTAAGAATGCAAAAAAAAAATGATGTCCCTATTAGCATCATTGGGCGGGAAATTCTCAATAATAAATATATATGAACTGAAAACTACTGAAAATAATTATGGGAACAGCACAAACGTTCCGTTTGTTGTTCGGATTGTGGAAATCATAAAAATCGTTTGTCGTTCTGTTTGAGTTTCGGTTCGTTGTTATGACAACTTAAAAACCAAGAACGTGTATGTTATTGCTAAGAAATTATTAAGGGAAAAAGCGCAATTGCAGTGTAAATATTTATAATTAGATATTTTCGAAAGTTTATAAGTCCTCTATTGTAATCTTAATACTTAAAAGAAAATCCTGTCCATTAGCATTATAAGGAAATGGCTTTTACTTTATGAATAAGTTTCAATAACAATAGAATATCCTTGCTTGTTTAATTTACTTCCTTTGAGTCATATTGCTCTAAGGGTTGTTACATTGGTCATTAGAAGTATGTAATAAATAAACAATTACCTACTGTTTGAGAAGGGTAGTGTGAACCAATAAATAAAGTAAGAAATGTAAATTCCATTTTAGTTTAAAATTTCAAGTGTTGTGAAAATGCCACCTCATCTCGGTGCTGATTTGAAAGCGCGGATTGTTTCGGAATTAGCGGCGGGCCGTAGCGTGCGTGAAATTTCACGTATGTTAGATATACCAAAAAGCAGCGTAGGGCATTACCGAGTAACATGGAATCTAAAACACACTTTGGAAAGAGCCATCGGAAGTGGTAGACCTAAAGTATCTACACGTGCTCAAGATCTTGAGTTGTTTCATTACGTAACAGAACAACCATTTGCTACATACTCCAGGGCTATAGCAGATACACATTTTCCCGGATGCCGTATAACTGCACAAAAAAGATTAAAGGAGATGGGAATAAAGAAGTATAATGCTGCTGCGAAAGAAGTTCTCATTGACGAAAATATGAGACGTTGTTTGGAATTTGCAAGTCGATATGTGAGCGAACGTTTGGAATTTTGGAAACGTTACGTTAGTAGATTCCATTTACTATTTACACATATTTTCTTGGAACATTCGATAATTAACTATCGGGATATGATGACCCTATACTTCGCAGGTTGTGCGCAACTGGATACAAGCAAATAACTTGGAGCTGTTACCCTGGCCAGCAAAAGCCCAGATTTTAACATTATCGAAAATGTTTGGGCTCGAATACTTGCTGTTATCCGAAGACAACAAGGGCCAAATTTTATACCAGTAAACCGTAATGCACTAATTGCAGCCATTGATACCGCATGGGAAACGATTAATATTAATTATATTGATACCTTGATAGCGTCAATGAGCAGACGCCTCCAAGAATGTATCAATAATAATGGAGGTCAAACCCATTATTGATTTCTTATATTTATTTATTTATTATTTATTTAAAATAAGTAATAATCAGTCAACCCAAATAACCATGTTTAGTTTTTTTGATTTAATTTAAAAGTTATTGCTTGTAGACGTTTTTTAAATCAAAATTATTTCTAATTTTATTTTGTAAACATTTCCTAAACAAAATTTTGATTCGATAATTAATCGAGCTATGGTGTTTAATTAGCGATACCTTTAAATATATTCTTTAAAGAAAAAATTAAGTAAGCAACGTAAATTACCTATTTTCTAAAACGTGCTTAGTGTAATGATTCATTCTACAGTCCTTCTATAAGATAACCCCTGCTGAGACTACCTGCTGTTAGAATTGTAAATGATACCCTTAAGCCCGCTTCACAATGTGCAAACTTTTGTTTACAGAAATTGTGGTGTCCAAATTTTTAAATTTCATGAGTGTACATTTGATTAATTGTATACGTACCTTAAGTGCAAGATATATTTTGTGATCTTCCTCGTCAATAAATTTGTTAATGTCAATTAATTCTAAAATTTTTGACTTCTTTGCTTGATTTTCTTTTCAATAAAGCAGTCAAATTAAAAAATTTTAAGATGTCTATGTTTTTGTAAATAAGCAAGAAAGATCGAATCATCGAGTAAAGTGACCATAATGTAGAAGGTTTATAATTCTGTGCTTTTACTTCGAAGTATGCGAGTAACACATTTTCTGTCACATTATTTACCTTCTTCTCGTCATACCAAACCATAAATCTTCTATATTTTTTAAAATATTTTTCATTAGATTTTTCAGGCAGCAAGTTTTCAGTTGCCTTCTTTGTCATACCCTTAATTTCTGGTGGGGTGCATGATATTTCAATTGTATTATCGTTTTCCATTATAATTATTATTATATACCAATGAAATCTTAATTGACAATTTGAATTTAAATCAAAATTTAATCAGTAGTACCAACTTTATTTCGACGTCTTACATTATATTTTTGTCTGATTTATATACATATAAAATTTATGTAAATAGCATTAGTTTTTATCGTAATAGAAAAAATAGTATAAAGCACTCGTTACATAAAGTTTCGCGGCTCGTTTTCTAAACTTGGATGCGTGCGAAATAGAAGTGTCTTATGAAACTTATTGTTTAATATACTATTTCAACATGCAATATAAAAAAAATGTGTCTTACTCTTAGTAAAAGGATTTAGTATTTTTAGTGTCTATTTTCGGGGATGGGAAAGACGACGTGTGATAGAGATTATTTTTAAGCTCAGTCGCCTTAGCCCCCCCACAAACAATTTTTTTGCCGTTTGCACATGAAAGAGAACACCTAACACAGGCTAGCACAACTTTTCTCAACGCTAGCACACCTTTAATACCGGAATTATTGAGGGTTGAATCAATGAAAGCCAGCCCCCTCACAATAAAACTTTTGACATTTGAACATAAAAGAAGTGAGTTAACACAGGCTCGCACAACTAAAATTAACGATATCACAGCTTTAGTAACGGATTTATTGTGGTTTGAATTTTGGGAAACTAAGACGACCTTAGCTGCCCAACAAACAAATATCGAATTTATGATGTTTGCATACAAAGGAGAACTGCTGGAACATCTAGCACTACTTTGTTCACCGCTAGCACACCTTTAATAACGGAGTTATTGAAAGTCGAATCTATGGAAGCTAGCCTCTCCACAACAAAATTTTGAACTATTGACGTTTGATCATGGAAGGCTAGCACAACTGAAATAAGCTAGATAATTGATAAATGTGTGTGAATCTTCAAAAACAGTATACGAGCGCAGGTAGGGTTGAATTGTTAATAACTTTAAAAATCGAATTAATTTTTACTTGAATTAACACTCCTGCTTATTTTAATGGCGTATTTATAAGTTTTCCCAATCTTATGGGGCTTTCTGATAGGAATGTGGTGGATGGATCAATTAAGACTCATTGTACTTTAAAAAGTGCTGAAGTGTTAGACAGAAATTGTCTGACTTTTTTCAAGGCTATCCATTCATCCACCACACTCCTAGCAGAAGGTCAACTAAAATTGGGAAAACTTAAATACAAATTAATTATGCAGTAAACATTGAAATTAAAATTTTGCAATTTGTCTAAACAAAGTATAAAGAGAAATACTTACTCTTTAATCCTTACTACAAAACAATCAAAATTTTGATAGTTTCATATATTTTGTATCAAATATTTCAAGAATTTTTTTAAATGAAGCATTAGTGAAGCTGCGGAGCGTATGGTAAAATTAATCAATTTGATCATAATAGACTCTTGCCCAATCGTTTTTATTGATACAACATTGCATCACAGCAATATTTTGTTGTGTGGGCTGAGGTTGTCTTACCCTCTCGAGATTTAAACCACAATAACTCCGTTATTAAAAGTATATTGCGTTAATTGTAGTTATACTTCAGCCTGTGCAAAACGTCAAAAGTCAAAATTGTGGGGGTGGCTGGCTTCCACAGATTTAACCCTAAATAACTTCGTTATTAAAAGTGTGATAGCGTTAACCAAAGTTGTGCTAGCTCAGATCTTTAATGTTCAAACGTAAAATTTTCGAAATTTTGTTGTGGGGAAGGGGCTGCATCCATAGTGATTCAACCCTCAATAACTTCGTTATTAAGGTGGCTATCGATGAGCAAATTAGGTAGCCTGTGCTCGCTATACTCTCCCGTAGGCAAAAATGGGGGTGAGGCCTGGTTCAAAAATCGAAATTTGTTTGTGGGGGGCGCTAAGCGACCGGGCTGATTATTTATTTGTTTCTTGTACTATTCTACCAAAGACACATTGAGATGTAGGTGTTATGTTGCTGACCATGCACTATTTTCATGTGACATGCATCGACAAAATGCTTATTTAGAACAAGTCCATGTTTCACTCGTGCAAACCTTTTATACGACCAAGAAAAAACTACAACAATACTTTTTTTAAGTTATTTGGAACGTTGCTTAAATTATTGTCAAAATGTATGGGTCCATAAGTGTTTTACTAACTCGTAAAAATTAACTCAATCGCTCATGATTCAAACCTTTTTTCACTCCCTAGTAAACTCTTAGGGATTACTGCATTTGTTAAGAATGACATTTATTTTCATTATCAGACTTCTATCGAAGTTCTTCCAATTTTGCCATTTGTTACTCTTTCTCTTCTTTTCTGTTTTGAATAATGACCCTGCCTGTTCTATTAAATCTTTCCAAAAGTTTTTTGAAAACATTGTTCCTTGAGTGACGCTCACCTAGGATATTTTGTTCTACATGCAGGCTGTCAGTAGGGGATTTTTAAACACGTTTTGCGGAAAATTACTATCTATTATTGTTAACTAGTAATTTTGTTTAACAAGAGCAACATTCATGGACTGAGATAATTGATTGAATGAAGCAGTATGTTGAATTTCAATTCTTTATTATTGCAGTTTCGATAGGATATTTTGATCATAAAAGTAAGGGAATAACTAAAAATGAATTAACCACAAATCCATAAGAGTTAGATATCAACAACCTTATATCATAGAAATCGGACCGACTGTGGAAAGCAGAATGAGTTTCTAGAGTAAAACAAAGAATTTATACCGTTACTCTATCAACATTGGCGAAGTTGATGTCACAATAATAATTAATAATAATAATAATTTATCAACGCAAACAGCGTATAGGAATCGTCAAATATATATAATATATATACTTATGATTAATTTTATTGCTTGTAAATGATAAAATATAATCTCAATTAATCATAAACATACTAGATAGGTACATGAAGAATAATGATGAGCAAACAAAATCGTAGTTCAACGGGTTCAGAATCTTGATACTTATTTATCCAATTCACATTTTTTACGAATAAGATTGTTCAAATCTTCTCTTATTATTCACATATATTGTGGATTTTTATCCAACCATTTCTCTTGCTTGTGAGCATTGTTCTTCTGAACTAGCCAGAAACAGTAAGTATTGTTGCTTATTCAGGCATTTTATTTTTAATATGTTTTATCGATTTACCTCATATTGTAGGTTTGATACACAGCCCTTATTAAATATTATAAGAAAATATAGTGTATTCCCGAAACTTCTGTAGAAACGTTAATAATAACAATTCACACTAATAATAATTTATTCAGATTAGAGACACACACAACAGTGTATAGCTAAACAGTAAATATACATATATATATATATATATATATATATATACTGGATAAAATAGTTAAATAAATAAACATCGTCATAAACATATTGACAAACCAGTCATATTCGATCCATCTACCCAAACATTGACAACAAAATTATCAAGGTTTATGTCACAACTGGAAGTACTCTTGTACAGAATAGAACAATTCTTTTTACAGCACAACTTGTAATTGCCTTTTAAAGTGTTTTAATATTGCTCAAATTTTTAACTTAAGATGTAAAATGGTTGAATAAAATAACTGATGAATGTAGGAACTACAATGTATAACGCTAACATGTCAAAAATATCATTTATTAAATACAGAATCGAAAAGTGGTAACGCTCATTGTCACCAGCCAGAAATCATTTATATGTGTTTAACGCAAACTAATATCCTTAAAATGTAAATACAAGATAAAGTTGCAGATACTGAGCTCACGAAAATATTTTATACCGACGTTCTAAACTTAAACGTTATGTACGAACAAACTTGCACTAAAATCATCAGAAAATACCTCCCCTAATCACAATATTTATTCCTTAAAATCAGTTTAACAGCACGGAAGCAAGTTCAGTAGAGAACCTGCCCGGAAACCAAATTGTTGGGCTGAAATAATTTTGTTGGTGTTCAAATACTGAATAAGTCGTAGATAAAAAGCTTTTCAAAAATCTTGAAAAGACCGATAAAATAGAGATCGCTCTGTAGTTTTCAACTTTGGATTTATCATTTTTCTTGTATACGGGCACAACAAGAGCAGTTTTAGATTACTAGGAAAAATTTTTTCTCTAAAGGAGTCATTGATAAGTTCGGTCAGTATATGAGCAATATAATTTTCAGCATGTTTTAAAGAAAGCAGGGTATGCCGTCAATTCCAGAAGAATTCTTATTACAACTTTTACGTATGATTGTACAAACTTCAGGTAATGTAATTGGATCCAAAATCATTTCATCAAGAAGCTTTACAATATTTTGTCAGAATGCTTATTATTTGCAGCGCCGTCAAAGGATTTACAAAAATCATTGAATACGTTAGCTGCCAAATTGTAGTCAGAAATAAGATTTCCTGAATTATCACAAAAGTAGTTGGGTAAGACGCCTTTTTATTAGTATTCACATCATGAGCAATAATCTTCCATGCCATCTTTGATTTATTTGTAGCATTAAAGTACTTTTTATTATTAAATTGCTTTTTACTAAGGAGCCTTCTTATGCTTGACTACCAGAGATTTATAAATATGAAGGAGATTTTGATCACTTGACTCACTACAAATTTGAAAAGATCTCTAAGAAAAATGCCTCTATTTATGATCTCTTTTGATAACCATGGCTTCTTTTAAAATTTTTCTTAGTCACTTTTATTCGTTCGATTGGAAACGCATTATTAAAAATTTCTGTAAATCTAGTAATGAATAAATTGAATTTGCCATCAAGATTATCTGCAGAGTAAATTTTATTCCACGTTTCATTTAATAATAGTTGTTGAAATTGAGCAATATTAGTTTCATTTGTATAGTTTCTTTTATAAATATATTTTTTGTTTCTTGTCCAGAAAGATTGTCTAATACACAAGTAACTACTTGCATGAAGTGGTCAGATAAGCAGCAAGGTATAACGTAGGCACTATCAATGTTGAAATTTGTGAAAATATTGTCAATAATCGTTTTGGAATTTCCTTGTACGCGAGTGTATTCATATATGCTTGGGAAAATCCGAAACTAGTAAATACGTTAGTTACATAAGCTGCCGCTTTACTGACAACGTTGTTATCAAAGTTTATATTAAAGTCACCAAAAAAATACGTAGGATGCTTAAAGGAATTCATGTGATCGACAAGTAGTTCAAAATTATCTTTAAACTCATTATTAACTTGCCCAGGGGCGATAAATACAAACAATAAGTAATGCCTTATTATTAATAATGACTTCAGCACAAGCGTACTCTAAAACTGTTTCCAAAATTGTTACCTTTAAAATTTTATTTTTGCAGTGCAAATCACTTCGTGTATAAATTGCAACACCACCGCCTAAGTTATTGACACGACTAAAACTCGCCGCTAGTTGATAATTATTTAGTCTTATGGAACTGATTTCATCCTCCCGACAGAAGGTTTCAGTGATACAAACAACTTCTGGGAAAGCCATGGATTGCAGTTGTAATAGTAACTGATCCATTTTGTTACGTAAACTGCGAATATTTAAATGACACACAGTATGTCCTTGTAACTTCATCTCCAAGTCATTTAAGTTTCTTGTTTCTTCTGGGCTTTTTCCAAAACCGTGAAATATAAGCACCATAAGGCCAAAGCGCTGGGTCCATAACTTTTTCGCAGTTCACTAAATTCATTGTTATTTTAAAGGATTTATAAAATTGGGGATATTTTGACGGTATGTCTTCGCACGTAACTTCCGGATATTGTATTTTTAAATAATCAACAATATCTTCAGAATTCATACTAGGATCCAGTCTAGAGATGAAGATATATCCTTTTTTGGGAGCTACTTTAATAAAATTTGAAGTTTTGTCACATCCTACAATTGCAGTATTATTTGCTTTTTGTTTTTCTAGGTTTTTAACTACAGTTGACCAAGTACCAGCATCATTTTTGGCATTTGACTTTTTCTGCCGTATTTTCTTGACTACAGATCTCTATCGGTAATGGTTCAGACAACGTTGAGATGCTTTTGGTCTGTTCCCCAGTACCAGTTACTTGCATTTTTTGCGGTTTATTTATTTTAGTCGCTACTTTAATTTTTGGGTTATTAACTACATTTGTTCTTTTGTCTACAACTTCAAGTATATCAATTTGTCCCATACATTGTTTATTGCAGGCCGTGGGCTCTTTTATATCACTATCACTCTTATTTTTAACATTTAAAAACACATCGATACGTTCATACAATTGTAACCTTGCTCTTAATTCACAAATAAGATCGTCTTTTTGTTTAATAATGTAGTAAAGGGTACGAACGTCCATTCGTTTATCCTTAGTATCAGAGTTATCGTCCAATAACACGTCCAATAATTGTTTACTCTTTTCATTTTGTTCCACGCTTGTACTATCACAACACGTGAACACACAATTATCATTATCTAAGAACTTCACACCGTTATATAACTTTGCACAGCTGTTACGAAAACAACTATTACAATTTATACATTTAACTGCGTTTATTAAGTTAGTTTTCTTGCACCTTTTACACACATCACTATTGTTGCAGCCTACATCGCCCGCCATTTTCAATTCAATTATACTAATGCATCCGTCTAGGAAGAAAATTAAATAAAGAATTTGTAAAAAAACATACAAATACAAAAACATTTTGTGAACATTTTATTGATATTTATACTACAATAATTATCTCATTTAGAAAACATTGTAATGGTAACAATTTTGAACTTCATAATAGGTAGTACAGAGAGACCATAAAGTAGAAAATAGTTGACAATTTTTCTTACAAAACAACGTTTACTTTTAAATTGATAATTGTTTGCAAATGAACAAAACACACTGATACAGAAACCGCTTTGCAAAAAAAAAACAAAACTGCTGTAATAATGACAAAACATTTATTTACTTTTACATAAGTTTTAGTGTTTTTTAACCCCAACTATTCGTGTAGGTACAGTTAAGAATGTAGGGAATATTGTTATTATTATCCTTTAAAACTCATAAATATTATCTCGGCAACAAATTATAAATTATCTGGTATTTATATTTTTGTCTGCATTCTTTCATAAGTAACTATGTAAAGCATAAACTTAAGTGTACGTACGTGCCAGGTTACGGCTGCCACTGTAAAACTTGTAGATTACGATTAACTTAAAATGTTAAACTATTTCTCAAAAGCACTTGTGTATTTATGGGATTACAATAATAATCCAATTTAAAACAAATCGACAAACTATTTTATAATAAAAATAAATTACAAATAGTTGACCATATCTTGTATGAATGTAGAATAGTTCAAATTTTAATAACTGGAAGCGAAATAGTACGTGAACATTTTTTTAATTCATTTTAGCACGCAAAAATATATACATTATGAAGGTAAATTTAACCGTTCACTTTAAGTCTTTGAATGTTGGTCAAACTAGCAGTTATAAAAGTAATCAGTGGGCTGAGTGTAACTTGCTACCGACAAGTAAATTTATTATTTACTTGCGAATGTAAACAGTGAAATAAAATAATTATGATGAAACTGAATTTACGAAGAGATTACATTTATTAAGCTATAAAGACTCGACAAAACGATGTTTGGAATATTCTAATTCTACCTACTAAATCAACTGAAGTGTCAGTTACAAATGTAAAGAATTCTAAATTTTCAAATTTTTGTGAAACAAAAAACCGATTTGTTAGAATCAGAATGATAAAGAAATTGTATAGTAAAAGTGTGTGAAAATATTTTAGAAAAAAACTTGGAATAAAGGTAGATGATTATCACGTGATGTATGACGAAAAATTTCGTATCATAACAGTTTTTAAAGTTAAAATCATATAAGATTGTGAATGACTCATTCTGAATAATTCACTGAATTAATTATTATAAATGTATGTCGACGTTGACGTTAGTGATCTTCTTATACATAGATTTCTGTATTACTAATGTGGACCGTTGTTACCATTAAGTAATGTTCGGAAGGAATGTTTAATTAAAAGTAATTAAAAAAAATTCCCATCACCTAATTCTAGCAAGTAGCAACTGTGTTACATATTGTAACTTATTGGATAATTTCACTAATAGAAATACAATTTATGGTATGTATGGAAACATAAGTTTGAAAACTTAAAATCCATTTAACAGAGGAACTTTTCAAAAGTTCTTATTCGTATCGTTATTTCTTGAGAACTCGGTTTTTTAGATAAAATTTTTAAAATATTTTAAAATGGTTAATTTTAGGTATAGTAAATGGTACAAAATTCCATCTAAAATTTACCGCACAATGAGCTATTCTACCAATGTTTTTTTATTATTGCATTGGATTTAATTTGGAAAAACATTACAGAATTTTAAAAATTTTTAGAGAATGGGAAAATTATTAAAAAAATTATGAAAGTATAAATTGTTAGTCGGTGTTCCCGTGGATATAATAATAATAATAATAATAATATATATAAGTTTATTGTTCTTTCGTACATTACAAGTACATAAACTAAGAGTCTACACACAAAATTTGAAAACTTACTATAAAACAATATTAGAATAAAGTAAAATATAATTGTGAATAATAATAATAAAAAAAAAGATATCAATTATTCTTGTAATAAAAAGATCTTAAACTTAAACATTCTCTTATGCAGTTATTATATCGTATGATACATTCTTTATCGTTATTTTGAATTAGGATTTCGATATCGGAAGTTTTCTCAGAGTCAGTTAATTGCTTGTTATATGACAGTAGATTGGACATGACAACAAAACATGTGAGAGGGTTTCGAAGTTATCCGTATTGCACAGCGAACACTTAGTATTGACAAGGATTTTATGCGTAGACAAACGGGTAAATATTTTTATTGTCCTCTGATTTCCCAGTCTCATTTGAATCATTGTTCGCTTATTTTCCATTGATAGCATGCTAGTGATGTAAGATGCATTTGTGTAATCAAGTGGGTTGCCAGCAAAAAGGTGTTTGTACAACGGTGTGTAGATGCTAAGTAAAATTTTATTCCAGTCGTCGTAATGTGATTTGTTGCGAAAGTTTCGAAGAACTATATCGATTAGTTGCTGATCTATCTTATTTAATTTTATTTTAAAGTTACAGAAACTATAGATAAAAGAATATACTTGAGATACATAGTTAAATTTCGAACTTGTATAATTAGTTAGTTCATTATTTTCGTGTAACTGTAGCAGTCTCTTGAAAGCAATGGCAGGCAGTCTATTGTTGTTTTGTACAGATACTCTTTTCAAAAATTGTAAAGCACATTTTAATATATAATACGACAATCTTATTCGTTTTAATTCTGTTCTTATGACGTAACCTGGAGTTGATTTTTGTAAATAAAACAAATTTTTAAAAAAAGTGGTTTGAATGACTTCAATTTCGTTAGTATAATTAATTCCCCAAATACTTCCACAATACGTTAAATTTGGTATTACTATTGTTTCAAACATTTGAATCAATTCATGCCATTTGGTTATTTTCAGTTTTCGAATAGTGTCTAGTAATACTGCTTGTGTAACACGAGCTTTTTGAATTCTTTCTTCACATGCTTTCCCAAACTTTCCGTTAAAGTTAAAAGTTACACCTAAATATCTATACATGTTGACAATTTCGACTGGAACTTCCTTATAACAAAAATGAGTCGTATTTTTATTCTGTTACCTTGCCTAAAAATTACTATCTTTGTTTTATTCGTGTTTACTTCTAAGCATAAGGAATCGCTATATGTGCTTAAAAGTGTTAAACTCTGACGCAATTTAACAGGACTATCTGCAAAAATAACGAGATCATCAGCGTACAACAACATTACGACATTTGTATGACTGTCCAGTGGGATCCCGATGACTCCTTTCGTACGAAAAAATATTTCGATGTCACTTATTAGCAAAGAGAATAGAAGAGGGCTTAGAGGATCTCCTTGAAGAACTCCTTTAGTGATTTTTATTTCTTCAGACTCTTTACTTACTCCTTCAATAATTAAATGCGCCTGGCTGTAGAGTGACTGCAATATGCAAATATATTTGGTACTTATTCCGATGCTGTATAATTTTTGCCATAAAACGCCGTGGTTAACGCTATGGAAAGCCTTCTTAAAATCCACAAAAAGAGCATAGACTTTTCGTCGTTTCAGTCGGATTGAGTTCAGTATTCAGTACAAACACGTTCTCTTCACAGCTTCTGTTTCTCCTAAAACCCGATTGACATTCTGGCAGAAGATTACAGATTTCAGAAAATTTGTATAATCTATTGTACAAAATCTGTGTAAATAACTTTGTTATATGATTTATGATTGCTATTCCTCTGTAGTTTTCTAGAGTATTACGATCACCGCCTTTATGTAAATGAAACATTTTAATTTTGCACCAAGATTCTGGCATGTTTGATGATTCAAATATATTGTTAAATAACGATTCCATAAATTCAATGGCGCTTATTGGCATATGCTTGAAAAATTCATTTGAGATGGCACCTGGTCCTGTAGCGTTGGCGTTTTTGGAATTTTTTTACGTTTTATGGATAAACATTTTCTTGAATCAGTAAACCTTCTGTGGCATCTAAGGGTTAGGAATCACTTTTATTTTTGTACTTAATTGAAAATAGTCTATGTCGTAAGCGGTCATGCATACCTTGAATTAAAAATTACAATTTTTCAAAGTGACGTATCTCGTTTAACATAATTTTTTTCATAATTTGAGAAGAATAACCTTCCAACCACTAAGTTAAAAATTAATTGACTGTGCCTCAAGTAAAATAGTCTACCACGGAAAACTACAATAATTGATGAAATTATAAGCAAGACAGTCTAATACTTCAAATTGCTTCTACTACAAAATCACAAAATATGAGATGCGCCACTACGTGTTTTGAGGGACGATATCAACTTTGACATAAGCGTATAACGAATTATGGTTGTTGATCATGAGGTACATTTTTTCGTATTGGAAATTTTTATTTGCCTAAACAAGTTGATGTCAATATAAAAACGAACCTTACAAATTTTATTTTACGAAAAAAGATAGCGAAATAAAATCACAGTTTACTTAAAAAATCAACGTTTACAAAATTCGTCGTTCTTAAATTTCATTTAGGTTCGTGAACTTTTAAACAACTGTCGTGCAATGGATACCTTTATTGTTATTGTAGCTTTAGGGTTATAGGAAATTGGATAAGAGTAATGGAACTTTAGAAGTCAGTTCCGCTTTTGTGTCGACTAAAAATTTCTTACATTTTATTTTAGAAAGATCGACTTTTCTCGTTTTAAAATCTAGTGAGAGAATTTTCAAAGCTTTACGGATTATTACCATTGTGTATTAAGAGTCTGCACAGAATAAACTTTATGGACCGTTTTATTTACATATAGGTGTTATGCTTTGCCCTGTTTATTAAGGTTATATAACTTCAAACGACTTACGAAGAGTTTACTTTATATTGAAAATTATTTTAGGTGCATAATTAAAATTTTATATTTTGTATAAACGTTTTGCCAAGTCCTGAAGGTTTTATGTTTATTCAGAAACTGTTAGTTTAAGGATAAACATAAAAATAGGCTAGTTAGGCGTTAGAAAGAAATAGTAGGTATCTAATTACACTTGAAACTGTAAGTTACCTACATTTTATAAAACGTTACTTTATACATGCAACTTGACCATCAATTACCTATTTTACTAAGAGATCTACATATGAAAACATTGAGAACTTTATTAATAATAATTTTACAAAATTTATTTATAAAAATTTATCTAATACACTATTAAAATAAAAATACGTTACCGAACATTATTAGCTTCTGTGTCAATAGAGACATTAGCAAGCCACACACTAACGTTCTTTCCTACAGGAATGTGAAATTGCGACGGAAAGAATGCGCGTTAGTGAGTATTAAGATGACAAAATAGTAGTTTTATTTTCCGCTTGGGAAAGTACCGCCGTTCTTAACTGCACCGGAATCCGCTTGGATAGTGGGAGGCTGCGTATCATGCCAATTTGTTGTCCAGTCGTTCATTTATTGCAGATTCCTTGCGTTGTGCATGTTGCATTTCTCTGTGTAAGTAAATAACAAAGTATTTAGAAATGGATGACGATACGCAATCCATTATTTTCGACGACGAAAAACGAAAAAATGATATCAGAAACGTTCCTAAAGGTGTTTTGAAGGAATTTATTGAAGTTTACAGGGCTAATCCTGCCTTGTGGCAAATAAAAACAAAACTCTGTACAACAACAGAAACCTAAAAACTCGAGGTTACTCGGCGTTAGTTAGCGTTTGGAAAAAGTATGATCCCGACGCTGATCAAAAAACAGTGAAACTAAAAATTCAATCATTAAGAGGATCGTACAGAAAAGAACTTAAAAAGTAAGTATTTAGATTGGTTTCGCACTTGTTAAGCTACACATTATCGCATTCTAACAGGTTGAAAAATCGCAGCGTTCTGGACGAGGTGTTGAAGAAATTTATAAATCCCATTTATGGTACTTCAATCTAATGGATTTCCTAAATGACCATGAACTGCCAACGAATAGTATTGACAACATAGAAGCTGCTGCACCAAGCACTAATGCTTCAGATGTTACGGTAGAATTGGGCGATCTTGACGAAGAACAGGAAAATAATGAGGTATAATTTTAAAACAACATAACGGTATATTCACGCATCAAAGTTACAATTTATATCTACAAGGATATTTAAATCATTAGGCTTTGCCTTTTTCTATCATTTTGTCTTGCCAAGATACCTTACCATTTCCATTAAAGAATTTAAGGTATTCCTCGATTTTCTTTTGCAGCCAAAGTTGAGTTAGTTTGAGAGGGGTTTTGCAATCCTTACAAATCAATGCTATCATTACGCCATTCGTCGTCGTGTCTTATTTCATGTGTGTTTTTGTCTTCTGTATCAACAGTTTTCTGATTAAAATAAGATTTACTTTTTTCGGCGCAAAAATTATGTAGAACACATATTGCCATTATGACATCATTTGCCCGTTCAGGAGTCAGTGAAATAGCAGTATGAAGTATTCTAAATCTGGATGAAATAATTCCAAAAACATTTTCGACAACATTTCTAGCCCTTGATAATCGATAATTAAAAATTCGCTTACGATATGTGAGCTCCAACTGACTGAATGGTTTTAAGATATGTTTGTGGAGACAACGCTTCATCTCCCACAAACACAAAATTTAATTGTTCAGTGTTATTTGTTCGTTCTGGTAAATATAATTGGTCTTTTAATAGTTTATCGTGAAATGTAGTGTATTCTAAAATTCCACCATCTGAGTTTCTTCCATTTTTCCCAACATCTACATAAAACAAACTCGTAATCTAGCATTTACCAACGCCATCAGAACAATACTGTAAAATTTCTTATAGTTATAGTATTTAGCTCCCGATTTTGCTGGACACTTAATTCGAATATGTTTTCCGTCAATAGCGCCACCACAATTGGGGAAATTGCCAGCGGGATTCAAAACGGTTTCCAATGTTTTTCCATTGTCCCGCATTATTGGGAAACTAAAAACAAATAACAGAGTAAGAATAAAATTAGATAAATTATTAAGAGTTTGATACCGCAAAATGTTAACGAGGGATCTACGCAGTAATTTTATACATTTACAAATAATTAGGAATAATTTTTTCCAGGCTCAAGTAAATGAACCAACATCAACCAAAAAGTAGTTACATGCAGAAAAACCATCTGCCAACAACCGAAGATGGAAGTCATAAAAAACATAAATTGAGAGAAGGCGGGGACGAAGACTCTTTATTGCTACATGTACTGGAGCATTACAATCCAAAGTTAGTGACACTGAGGCGTTAGGTCAATACATAAGCACAAAACTGGCAAAAAGTAACACACCCAGAACAAAGGATGTCATGCTGAAGCCTTGCTCGCCAAAGTTCTAAATAAAGCAATAACGAATAAGTTAACGGGTTCACCGACCTTTCTACTACATCACCTCGTCAATTTTCCGAAAGCTACATATCATATGATAACTCGGCCCAGTCTCATTCTTCAAGCATTCATACTTATGCATCCCCTGTGGCGTCTCCACCTTTACAAACATTTTCAACATATTCAGAAAATAGAACAGAAAACTCAAGCTCTGACATGGATAGTCAGCAAACATCACATGCAATAAGCCAATACTATAATACCATTAATGAGAATGATATGTAACATTTACGAAAAGTATGTGTAAGCGCAAAAGTTTTCTTAATAAAATTAACAAGTTTACTTACTTTTAAATATTCCTTTCGCAGAACTTCAAAAAATTACTTTACAGGTTTCCGGAATTATTCGGCCAAGAGATTGTGGAGAAATTCCGGTACTGAATTTTAAACATTCGTAGTTTCTTCCGGTAGCTAGGTATCGTAAAGTAACAACAAGCCTCTCTTCAGGTGGGATGCAGCTTCTCATACAGTGTCTTCTTTTTGTAAATATGGAGCAAGTAATTTCAATAGATCGTCAAATGTTGCAGGATCCATTCTTAGATAATTTTTGAAATCGATAGGTTCAGTTGACCTTAAATGCCCCAAAGTTTCATGTCACTGTACAGCTCTCGCTGAATAAACCATTCTTTTGACCATATGCGCCGCTTCTTTTTTCTTTTAAACAAAACTTCTCTAGCTATACCAATAATGGCTATTGCAATTTTCTTTTTGCTGTTCATAACGTACTAATTTAAAAACAAATAGCAACGTTCGTAGCAACGTTATTTTAAACTGTGAAATGATATATTCCGCACGTATTAAGTAATAGGATGAACAAACAGGACAAATGTCGTAAAAAGCACTAAATTATTCCACTAACTGAAATGCATTCATGTAGAGTCAACTCTACATTGCAAAAGTCTGAAGGAAAATAACTTTACGTTAGTGGATCTGACAAGATTATTTTTCACATGAATATTGAGAGGACAGTCTGACAGAGAAAATCCGTCGAAAAAGACAAAAGGAAACAGTTGACGTTAGTGGGTAACCGAAGTTTTATAATCATTTTAGTTTTTGAGAAGAAAGAACGTAAGAGGAAAGATTGGCAGGAAAGAACGTTCGTGTGTGGCTTGCTATTTGCATTATTGTAATCGAAAAAGCAAAACGTATTTTCTATGTAATTTTATATTTGAACATAGTTTTTAGTTTTGATCAACTTTTCCAATAATTTTGATATTGTCAAATATTTACTCTTAAGTAAAATTGATATTTTTTGACAAACCGTATTGTATTGCAGATTTTACAACATTCAGAACTTTTTATGAAGAATAACTATTTTTTGTAAAATTAATAATAAAGAAATTTCTCATAATTATGTTGTCGACTAAAGTAGACACATTGTTATGACTTATGAGTAAACATCTGGAAAAGCAAGTGTTAAAACTTAACAGTAAAATTTCCCTATAAGGTTGCAAGGCAGTGTTCAACTGAATCCGCATACGAGCGGTTGTATACAAAAATAAATGTCTAAATATTCAAGTTATGTTTTATATTCAGTTGTACATTCATGAAATTTAAAACTTGGACACCACAATTTCTGTAAACAAAAGTTTGCACATTGTGAAGCGGGCTTAAGGGTATCATTTACAATTCTAACAGCAGGTAGTCTCAGCAGGGGTTATCTTATAGAAGGACTGTATAATGAATCATTACACTAAGCACGTTTTAGAAAATAGGTAATTTACGTTGCTTACTTAATTTTTTTCTTTAAAGAATATATTTGAAGGTATCGCTAATTAAACACCATAGGTCGATTAATTATCGAATCAAAATTTTGTTTAGGAAATGTTTACAAAATAAAATTAGAAATAATTTTGATTTAAAAAACGTCTACAAGCAATAACTTTTAAATTAAATCAAAAAACTAAACATGGTTATTTGGGTTGACTGATTATTACTTATTTTTAAATAAATCTAACCTACTAATTATTGTAAGTTATTAAAAAAATCATTAAACTCTCTATTCATAATATTTAGTCCTTACAAAATGTATATTTTATGACGTTTCCTTTTTTTTTCTGTAGTTAATATAAAAGTGAAAATATAAAACTAAGGCAATTCTTATTGTCAACGTATATATTTAGTTTTTTGACAAGAATTTATTACATAATTATAATTAAGATACCAAGTTATAGTTTAAAATTAAATGAAAACGTTTTTTTTTAAATAAAGGTATTACTATATAAATAAATATAAGAAATCAATAATGGTTGTGACCTCCATTATTATTGATACATTCTTGGAGGCGTCTGCTCATTGACGCTATCAAGGTATCAATATAATTAATATTAATCGTTTTCCATGCGGTATCAATGGCTGCAATTAGCGCATTACGGTTTACTGGTAAATGGAATCTACTAACGTAACGTTAAGTCGTTAATTATGTTACATAACTCTCCTTTCATAAGATATAGTTCATATTAATATACTTATTGTAAAGCTTCGTACACACCTGAACAACAAACCGAGGAACAAACAGAACAACGAACCGGAACATTAATTTGGACGGTGCTACGTACGAATTTTAGAACAGATTCGCAAGTCCTGATTGTTCCACGAACGGTTTTGCAACGTTCCCGCAACTTGTCGGTTTTTCTCCGACATCAAAGAAAATGCGCGCGAATGCGTTTGCAGGTTTGGACGAATCTAAACAAAACGGCGAACAAACTTATGCGGAGAATTAAATTATTTATTTTTTGTCCTCCCTTTGTGGGTTTGTTGTGTTTTAGGTAATATTATGGAGTTGACAGAAGAAAAATGTTTTAAATTAATCAGTGTTTAAGAATGCAAAAAAAAATGATGTCCCTATTAGCATCATTTGGGCCGGAAATTTCCAAAATAAAAAAAAGCGAAATAAATTTGTTTTCCGCAATTTTCTCTTCTCAATAATAAATATATATGAACTGAAATCTATTGAAAATAATTATGGAACAGCACAAACGTTCCGTTTGTTGTTCGGATTGTGGAAATCATAAAAGATCGTTTGTCGTTCTGTTTGACTTTCGGTTCGTTGTTATGTTTGTTGCTCGGTTCGTTGTTCAGGTGTGTACGAAGCTTTACAACTTAAGCAACAATTTTTGGTGAATAAACATTAGTTTGTGATGTAATATTAGAAACACAAATTTATATCATATCAAATTTATGACAACTTAAAAACCAAGAACGTGTATGTTATTGCTAAGAAATTATTAAGGAAAAAGCGCAATTGCAGTGTAAATATTTATAATTAGATATTTTCGAAAGTTTATAAGTCCTCTATTGTAATCTTAATACTTAAAAGAAAATCCTGTCCATTAGCATTATAAGGAAATGGCTTTTACTTTATGAATAAGTTTCAATAACAATAGAATATCCTTGCTTGTTTAATTTACTTCCTTTGAGTCATATTGCTCTAAGGGTTGTTACATTGGTCATTAGAAGTATGTAATAAATAAACAATTACCTACTGTTTGAGAAGGGGTAGTGTGAACCAATAAATAAAGTAAGAAATGTAAATTCCATTTTAGTTTAAAATTTCAAGTGTTGTGAAAATGCCACCTCATCTCGGTGCTGATTTGAAAGCGCGGATTGTTTCGGAATTAGCGGCGGGCCGTAGCGTGCGTGAAAATTTCACGTATGTTGGATATACC
>JALBCR010004754.1:0-53240 GCA_030710515.1 Abscondita cerata | reverse complement strand
AAACCGGTGGATTGGTCGAAGAGGTTTTTTAGAGTGGCCTGCCCGATCACCCGATTTAACCCCATTAGATTTTTTTTATGGGGTTATTTAAAGTCAAAAATTTACAAAACTGATCAATGCAGACAAATTAATGATGAAGTTTTAAGGAATGTACGTAGAGAAACTGAAGAAAGGTTGTATCATTGTCTTGGAGTCGCAGGCGGTCGCTTCGAGCATCTGCTTTAATAATAGTTTTAGTTAGTTTTCTGATGTCAACCTTACTTTTTTGTTCTGTTTAAAGTAGTTTCCATAGAAACAACAATAATGTACTCTGACACTAATGCTTTTACCGGCATGGCGTTTTTTCATTTTATTTTAAAGCGTTTTAAGATTTTACTCCAAAACTTCACAGTTGTATGCAAATTTAAATAAGCTTTCGTTTGAGACCCCACTCGACCCCTACTCTAATTTAAGATTTTTGAGGTTATGAAACCTACTCAAACAATTTTGAGCTGTCAATTTTTTGCAAAAATCTCACTCACTATGACCGGTGATTGAAGATTGTAGTTAGTTGTCAACTTGACGGTGGTTGAAGATTGTAGTTGCCCGGCGATTAATGTCCGGTGATTGTTGTCGATGGTGTTGGTCGAAGGACCAATGTAAAACCCTGTCCAAGAAATCGTATAGTTCTCGGGTGACGTTTTTTACTGTGATCAAACTCTTCTTATACTAATCGGGTTAAAGATGGAATTCACCCTGTTGCTACGCTTACCGGGGTAACCAACACGTCAACCATGCCAGGTTCTACGGAAGGTAGTCATTGATCAGACTTTTAGAGAATGATAATTTTATTAATAAATGTCAATACTTATATATGAACGTGTGACGTAAATTACATTTGTCTTATGGAACATGCTTTTTTAGTCACCTACATTTACCTTGTGCTGGTATGAGCTAATTATTGTTTTGCTGAGTTTTATAATATTACATTGCGTTTGTTAAACTATTGTTTAAATAAGTAGAATAATTTTTTATGTTTAAATTGTCTTTAAACAAATATAATAATAATTCATCCCCTTAAAAACGTAGCAATATAAAAAACCAATTATTAATTTTGTATGTATAAGTGCAAATTTAAAAGTACTTGTTATATTTTATAAACAATTAAACGTTTTATAGTAGGTACTTTTATTTTTTCCCGCGATATAATTTATTTAAAAATTAAAATTAGTATTTCAAATTCATCTACAAAAGAATTTTTTATTATAATTCTTTAAAACTCAAGAAACTCAAAACTCCAGAACAAAATAATTGCTCGTTAACTTGAAAACAAAGAAAATGCAGATTAAAATTAGACTTTATCACGCACGTCATATAAAGCCTCTTTTGTGCTGTTCTAGATTTAAAGAGAAGCGGAAATTGTCAATTACATTTCGCACGACCACAAATTTCAATGTAAATTAATCAAACTGTGTTTTTAATCTTAAATAAATTTTGATTTAAAAATGTAGATTAAATTTTGAATTAACTGAATAAAATGCAGTTTATACTATACAACTTTTTAAATATCGCATATCAGTTGTACGTAGGATTGTCATTCTGTGGTAACCACAGTCTTCTAACTTTCAGAGAAAGTTTCGAATAACTTTAGGAAATCTAAACCAACAGAATTTACGTTTGTTCCAAGTTGTTGATTTTAAATAAAATGTTAATTTGTTTTTAACAAAATGCATTAATATAATAATTATTAAATTTAAGCTGAAACTTTTAGCAAAACCTCAAATTAAATTTGTCTTATGAATGATTTGGGAGCGTAACACATACGTTGTTTCAATTAAACATTTCGAGAAAGTTATCCAAACTTGACAATTCTCTAACCATCATTTTCCAAACAAAACAGTAATAACTGATTAAAGATCTTTAGGAGATACAATCGCAAACAAAATACGAGAAATTTTTATAAAACGAATATCTTTTTAAGTGCTGTAGATTACTTCATAGGTCCTCAAAAATTAATTTTAGTATATATTTATGTATCTAATTAGTTTAATAGGTGGAAAAAATAGTATCAAAAAAAGCTAAAAAGTACGAATTGGTCGATTAATACCATGTGCACAAAACGTAAAGATGTTCAAAATGTGTTAACCAATCAGTATGCATTTAAAATGCAAACTTTAACCAATCAGAAAAACCGTTATGTAACAATAGATTAATTAGCGTTTATTTAACCGGTTAGTAGTAAAAAAAATAGCGGATACAAAAATAATTTTTAGGAGTTTATTTATAAAGAAGAAAATAATGCTGTTTATTTTCTTATTTTCCTCGTTACCTAACAATTAGGTATCTATAAATATTTTTTCCCTTTTCCTCTTTCAAACTTAAGCAACTAGTTCACAATTTACAAATACGTAGAAATTAAAGATAAATAATACCACTTTTGAACGATCCAAAGTTTTTGAAAACCTTTCTAACGTGTTTACACAATTATTTGTTTTGTGTAAATTTCGTGTATTTTTGTCTCTGGTTGGGTACCTCCCAGACATACTAAATGTAGATGTCAATGTCAGCATGCACTTGTAAGATATACAGGGTGTGTCTCGACGATAGCATGTTAGATGAATAATGATGACAAAAAAACCGAAAAAAAGCTCAAAACTTGTAGTAACTTGATACAAATAGATATGAACTGCTTGCTGAAAATATTCTCATGACTTTGTTATTTTAAATACAATGCCCCAACGTAAAATTTTACGACTTTTACTACCAGGTTTGGCGTACTTATCTCATACCATTATTAAGAAAAAAAAATTATTTTAAGCCTTAGCAAGAAAAATTTGAATCTACTGAAAAATTTATATTTCATGAAACATAAAAAGCAAATAAACGTAATTTTTACAACGGTTAGACATGGTATGTTTTCAGTATTAGACATTTTTTAAATTTATTTCTAGAAGAGGTCCTGGAGTACCGATAGTTAAGAAAATTTAAACTGTCAAGGAGTCAATTTTTTTAAATTGCATTTTTTTTATATTTTTATTTGATGCAAAATTTAATTACCTAAACTGAAAGATTTTCGTGTTGTCTGCTTTTTTCTACTTTCTTTTCTTATGTGTTATCTGCTTTTTTTCCACTTACCTGGAGATGGTGTAGTAAATTAATAGTATGCTTTGCAATCTGTTTTGCTGCCTGTTGTATAATACCTTCAATTAGTTGACTAAAACAGATTTCAAAGCACACTATTAATTTACTACATCATCTCCAAGAAAAGTAGAAAAAAGCAGATAACACTAAAACTATTCAGTGTAGGTATAAGAACATGATGTTACAGTAGATGGGTAATTAAATTATGCATTGAATGAGAATATAAAAAAACATTTAAAAAAAAGCGACTCTGACAATTTTAGTTTTCTTAGCTGAAAAACATAATCCAATACCATGTCTGACCGTTGTACAAGTTTTGTATATCTGATTTTTATATTTTATAAAATATTACTTTATAAGTAGATTCAAATTTTCGTTGGTAACGTCTGAAACTACTTTTTTTCTTAATAATGGTAAGAGATAGGTACGCCAAACCTGATAGTAAAAAACGTACTAATTTATACGAAAATCAATAATAAAATATTTAAAATAACAAAACCATAAACATATTTTTAATAAGTAGACCATGTTCATTTGTATGAAGTTCCAAGTTTTCAGCTGAATCGGTTTTTCGTTCTCATTATTTGTCTAACATCCTATCGTCGAGACACACCTTGTTTATTAAAACAACTTTATTCGTGAAGAAAATATTCTCAACTATACTCAGATAATGATAATTGATGTTAAAATTACTCCTCTTGAATTTTGTAGTGCGTGCGATAAATGAATTTACAAATTATTCATTTAAAATTAATATACTTACTTAATAATTACATAATAGTACAAACCAAAGAAAAATAAACTTCATAAACCAAGACTTTTAGATCATTTTTTGGTGAAATGTGTGTCTAACGACATTTTGGATAAAATAATTCATGATATTTAGCATGTACTCTCCGATAATTAACATTTGAACAATACAAGACTCTGTAGTAAGGGGTAAATGATCAAATGAATTAAATGAATATTGACTAATTTTATTATATTAAAAACAAAACATAAATGAATATTTAAAATAGTATTTTAAATTTTATCCCATTTTAACCGGAGGATTTATGCAGTAATTGTATTATGTCATAATTGTAATGTATTGATGTAAATATAGGTGTAAGGTTTAGTAGTAGGATAGAAAAGATATATCTAGGATCTAAAGACGATATATCGATTTTTGTGCGCACGTTATTGAGTATAGTGAAAGTGGGGAAAGGGGAGACGCTCTCGGGCAGTAGAGAATGACGGACGTGTAATTTTGAGTCCGTGCAAAAAACAATAAATGCGCAATGTTTTTGCTAATTCAAAAGAAGTGTTGTAGATCTAAATAATTAACCCAGTTACTAACAAACAGTTTTAATATAAAAACGAGTGAAAGCCCGCGTACCGTAGATAAAGCCTGCGTAAATTAACCTGCAAAGTAGTATAAACAATTAAAAAAAACATGGAACGATAAAGGAAGAGTTCAGCAAGCCGGCGAGTTTCGAGAGGTTATTTTCCAAGATTGAATAGTTACCAGGTTAGTTAAATTAGCATATAAAATTTCTCTATTAAAAATTAAATAAAATTGTAACCATAATATATAAATATTGCAAAGTCGTGCAAGCAACGCTATTCATGATTATATTGTATTTGTGCGAATTATAGTTTATTATTTTCAATACATTAACATTTTATTAAATCTTAAACCACGTTACTGTTTATTAAGAATCCAAGTTTTGAGAGATGTTATCAACCAAAGAACACGACAAAGTAAGTTCTTGTTCACATTTAATATGTTACTAGATAAAATGCATCACCGGAATACGTCGGAAACGAGAGACAATATGCAAATAACAAAGCAAAAATTAGAACAACAGAAATAAAGGAATTGAGACAAATTGTAGGTAAACCAGAACAAAGTATATAGAAACAAGGTTATAAGAAACACACGCGAACTCCAACCAAGAAATGAGTGGGTACAGACCAGAAAGCAGGCGTGGAATGACCATATGTCGAGAGAATGGACGAGAAACCCATTATTTATGTATTTATTCGTATGGCTCAAAATTGACAGCTCACTATATAATGGAGAGAGAGAGTCCAGCCTACTTGCTCTGCACATACATTTTATTATTAAATTTTGAATTGACCTAATGGGATAGATGTTAGAGCTAAATGCTCTACCCCAACCCACTACACAGTATTGTAGGAGTAATTGAACTAATGCGAAGTAGATCAATTAGTATTTTGTGTACAAAATAAAATTGCTTAATGTTATTATTAATGGTACTACCCGCTTTAGTCTTAAGACTATATTTTCAATATGGACTTTCCCCCTAATTTGGTTATATATGGTGACGTCCAAATACTTGATCTGGTCCACTCAATCCAGAAGAGAGCAGTCGCAGTCAGATTATGAACAATGTTTTGAGTGGCTAGCAATCTCAGGGTAAACAGACTGCCCTTTGAAAAATAGAGAGAACGTCATGTATTTAGTTTTATTGAAGTTGATCGTTAAGGTATGTTTTTTTATTCTACCGAGTCACCCTGTCCAGCGTTAAATTTGCTAGCCCATAAACTTCTTTCCAGCTATTCCCCTCAAATAATAACGCAGTGTCATCTTCTTTTAAATTAAATGACCATCCTCTAACTCAATTTGACATAGATCTATTAAATAAGCCGTGAACAATTGTACTCGTAGACCTAATATAGTGCCCTGGGTGATGGAAGAAATACAGAATAAAGAGCTACTAAGGAAGCTACCTACCCGGCACATTTGCTCCCTATCTCCTAGGTAATTTTAAACCAATTTAAAACAGTCCTGTCTATATAATATTTTTATCAATGAGTAGATCAGGTCAAGGTGTGGAATTAAGTCAAAAGCATTTTTGAGATCTAATAAAATAACTATAGTTTTATTTTTTGCTGTTTGTCTGTAATTGCTAATAAAACGTCATGTGTGCTCACGCGTTTTCTAAACCCAAATTGTTTAGGCAGAATAATGTTATTTTGGTCAAAATACTGGACAAGTTGTTTATTGATAATATTTTGCTTATGTTGGATAACATGGATATTGGTCTACAGTTAGAGACATTTATGTATCGGAACAATAATTGCCCGTTTTAGACAGGAAGAGCATGTCCCAAAGCACAAGTTTTAGAAGTAAGTGAGTGGAAGAACTAGTAACTCTTTTTATTTTTGAATAACATGTACAGAAATGTTGTCCCAACTTGGACCCGATCCTTCTCTCAAATCACCCACACAATCATTCACCTGCTGTTCTGTGACTTCATAAAAACTGGCCCAACTTCCTACCTTAGGACCGGCAACGACCTGCTCTTCCATTGGTTGATATCCCTTATTATCCGCTAACTTTTCCTAACGCTTAGAAAATGTTTATTAAATGCCTCGGCACAATTGTCTAATCCAATGACAGTCTATCCTTCAAAAACAATTACGAAATTTATGTTTTTTCTACTTTTTCTGATTATTTCATTTAGGCATTTTCACATTTTTCAAGTATTGTTTTCGGAACCAAGAAACTTTTACTCTAATAATTATTTTTAGACCCAAAAATTATTGTTTTCAACTTATTACAATATTGTTTATAAAATTCTTTTAAAGGAACATTGAAGAGTTGTTTTATAATTTTTGTTTAATTTTTCTTTTTCCTTATCGATACTAGAATTGCACTTGTTATCCATGGTTTCAATTTACAACTTTTGCTATTTTGTTAACTACCGTTGGAACAGACGGTCATTGTATCCCGCTTTACGTTTTAGAACAGACTAACTAATTTATTAGCACAAGAGTGTAGGTCTGTAGAACTCATTACTGATTCAAATTATGCTTTCTTAATTTTTTTATCAAGTAAATCAAAATTCGGTTTTCCGCAATTTTTTGTCATGTTTGATTTGTCTACATTGTAACGCTAAAAACTCTTTAATCTAAGAAGAACACATTTAACATGCACCGGCTAAAATTCAGATAAATGCTACGTCTAAGGAGTCATGGGAATGTTTGCTTTTTGGTTTAGATTTGTTGTTTACCTTTATTAAGATTCTTCTCATCTAAAAACATAACTAATAACGAATAAATAGGCACTAGCTTATTTATTAAAGGAAAAGAAGCAAAACCTTTAAAGGATTAAAAACAAATTTCAACCAAAACCTAAATCTAATAAGAAAATTAAATTTAGCATTAAATAATATACAAAACACATTGACATTCGTCTACTCTAGTAATGAATTGACTTATAAAGTACAGTATTAAATGAAAAATTATATTTCTTTCAATGAACTTAAAACTATGAACGTATAACGCGAGGATCCTTTACAAGCGTTAAAAACGTTACTAACATACGAAATTTTCCATAAAACGAATTTTCTCCCGTAAATTAATAACGAGTTTATAGTCGAATTTTTATCGACAGAAACATAGAAATCAAACAAATATTCTTCAATTTCGAAACGCACATTTATTCTTCTAAACCAAACTTTTTGAACAAAACGTACACAACACCAATAATGTAGATAGATTTGCTATAAGGCTAATCCATTAATTCAAACTTTGTTTTACTCAAAACTAAACAAATAAAACGTTAAACGTATTCAATAACGGCTTGGTCGTACTCTTTCAACCTCTGTCGCCATTGTTATTCTCCGTCGCGCGGAAAAGGTTACTTGTCATTATGCATTGAATGCATGTTAGCGGGAAAAATGCGCGCTTTATTTAAATATAAGGTAGCGACCCATTTTGGACTGCTACAACATGTAACTCAATGCTAAAATAATCCGTTTTTGAATGTTGCAATACGAAAGCTATACGAGTATTAACCTTAGCAAAAATATGGTAGAAGAAGACTGTGGGTTTACTCGCGTGGGCGAGTCAACCATTGACAGCAATCAATTTAAGCTCATAATTTGCAAATATGTATCTTAAATATTTTTAAATTTCATTTTAAGACAAATATTAACATCGCCTATAAATATCAAATTAACAATTTTTGAAATAGGCACATATTTTTAATAATCAAGATTTTTGACGTGATTTAAATATTGTCTTAAATTTTGTTAATGTAATTTATTATTACATGAATGAATAAAGAACGTGGAAGCGTAATTTGTTGTCAAACTATTATCAAAAATTATTTATGTTATCTATTTCATTAAATATATAAACCCACAGCCCAAAATGAATATCTACCAAACAAGTGTTTGGTGTAATTAAGATTATTCTGTCGGTATTTAACATTATAGTTTTACAATAATTTGTTTCAGTTCATACAGATCAAGAATCTTTCACCAATGTTTAAACAGCAACTGCGCAAAAAACCTCAACTAAAGAGATCGCAGAAATAGCAAAAAGCTTTGTCAAAATATCAAAAAAATTAACTGATTTATGTCATATATTTCAGTAAATACGAGAGTGGTCTGAAAAGTTTCCGACCTAACATAGCTACAAGAATTTTTATCTTAAAATTTATTTTTATTTTTCTACATAGTCATAGTACATACACTTCTCCCAGCGATGCTCCCATCTCTTTAATCCGTCCAATTGTTTACGAAGATGATCGCCTTCTCATTTGACAAAAATTTTTGTCCTCGGAGCGCAGTTTTTAGTTGAGGGAACAGAAAGAAGCCGCTTGGAGCTATATCTGGTGAATAAGGTGGATGGTCAAGCAATTCAAACCGTAATTCATAGATTTTCGCTATGGCAACTGTTGAGGTGTGAGACAAGATTTTCTTTTTCTGCAAATGTGGCCGTTTATCCGCAATTTTTGCCTTTAGCTTGTCAAGTAATGATGCGCAGTATGCTCGTGTAATGGTTTTTTTTTTAAAGATAATCGATTAGGATAACTCCATGACTATCCCAAAAACAGTCGCCATCACTTTTCCAGCCAAAAACCGATTTTGTTATTTTTGGAGCTGGTTCTCCCTTTGCAGTCCACTGTTTTGACTGTATTTTTGTTTCAGGCGTATAGTGGTGTATCCAAGTTTCATCTACAGTAATTAATCGGCGCCAAAACTTAGATTTATTGCGCCTAAACTGCGCCAACAGAGCATTGAAAATGTTCATTCCAATACGTTTTTGGTCTAACGCTAGCAAACGCGACACCCAACGCGCGAACTGCTTTCTCATGCCTAGATCTTGATTTAATATGTGACAAACACGTTCTTTGGACATTTTCATTGCCTCTGTTATCTCTCTCACTTTAATTCGGCGGTCGTCTAACACCATTTGGTAAACTTTAGCGATGTTATTGTCAGTAGTTACAGTTTTGGTCGTCCCGAACGTTTATCATCTCCCAAGCTCTTACGGCCACAATTAAATTCAGCTGCCCAAAATTTCACAGTGGTAAATGACGGTGAAAAATTCCCGTACACAAAGTCTAACTCATCTTTAATTTGCGTAGGCGTATTCCCTTTCAAAAACAAATATTTTATGACAGCTCGATCCTCGATTTTCTCTATTTTTACAAAAATTCTCACATCGACTCACTCAAACGACTGTCAAACAAAAACTGAGCGTCCAAAATGGCTGAAACTTTGATGTGTTGTTGTCAAAAGATGCTGCCATCTTCACGTTAAAGTCGGAAACTTTTCAGACCGCCCTCGTATATTAAACCACAACACAAAATGAATATTTACCAAACAAGTCTTGAAATTACAATAATTTTGTCGGTATTTAAGATTGTAGTTCTACAATAATTTGTTTTAATTCATACAGGTGAAGAATCTTCCGTCAATGTTTAAATAGCAACTGGGCAAAAAAACTTCAACTGAAGAGATCGCAGAAACAGCAAAAAAGCTTCGTTAAATTTATTTAGATTTGCAATTATGAAAGCTGTTAATTGAGAAGTATTTACATTAATTAATGTGAAAATTGTATTGTTCTGTAAAATAGTTTCACCCCTAAAAGCAATGACAGATTTCATAAATTTTTCTCCGCATTCTAAGTTCGTACATAAAAATTTTCAAATTATAAGTTATAATTAAACTTAAGGCTTTAAAAATATACTAGAATATAAATGTTAGCAAAAATCATAAAATTTAAAATTTTATATACTACGAAAAGGGATGCACAAAAAACTCAGACACAAATGTAATTCACTAGAGTATTACTGAGGTCACAAAAACGCCATCTTGAGTTGTTAAATGAAAAAGACAACTTTACATAATCCACTTTATAAATATGAAATTTTCACAAGTTATACCATACTAAACTTTTTGTATTTTTAACATTTACAACCGAAAGTACTAAGAAAAATTTGTCGTAAAGATATGCAAGTCTCATCAGAATGTAATTTTTTCGTACCTCAAAGTATTAAAGTTTTCATTATTATAAGAGCGTTAATAATATTATGACAACATTGTAATATGTTTGTTGGTAATTATGTCTAAACAAACAATTTATTAAGAAGCTGGTAGTCTTCAGAAGTGTTCAAATTAAGTTGTATATTTTAGTAATTAAGTAAGGTCTGTTGACCGAAAGGATAATTAAGACTTTAACTTACATAAGTACCTTAAAGTCTATTTATTATTTATTTAAATTTTGTAACAGCCAAGTTTAATAACTATAGCAATATTTTAGAAAAAAAAGTTGTATTAACAAAAAAATTTGCGTTTTCTACAAAAAAAATTGTCTTAATACTTTCTAGTCACGAAATTTTACAATTTTAAAGGCTGACAAGTAAAAGATCCGAAATACTGAGCTTTATTTTTGGCAATGAAAGATTTGGTAGAATTAGAAATAAATTTACAGGCGGCATTTCTGAATTAATACTTTCTAATTTATATTTAAGAACAGTTTTGAAAATGTCAAGTAAAATGTAAAAGTGAACTTGCACATTGGGTATTATTTTAATTAGTAACAAATTTAGTGTACATTAATTAATTTTATTGTAATCAATTAATGTAATTTTTACATATAATAATTACTGTTTAGGGTTGATTTCATAATTCTTTAAAGACGTCTCAAAATTAAGGAAACTTGAAAGAAGACTAATAAATGATTTTATTTAGAGTGCAAGTGAAATAAAAAGGATGGACATTAATTTTAATGCTTCATTTTAAGTTGATTATGGAAATGGCCATTAGTAATATTTAAGTAACATTCTAACATTTCCACAAAAGTTACTGTGATTTATTACATTGTAAAAATTTTGCTTTTTTTAAATTTTCAAATAATTCGGTATATTCCAACTTCTTATAAAATGTGTAAAATCGAAGCCTATACACACAAAAGACGTTCGTCAGTTGTAACAATTTTTTTTAAATTACAGGACACTTTTAAAAAGTGTATTTAATTTAAATACTGAAAATTGGCGCCAAAACTGATCGTCTATATCGTGACGTCAATGTTCGTATAAATTACGTAATATGGGTTTTGATTTGTATGCAATTGTTTTTTCAAGTAATAAATTAGTAGTGTTCTACATAAACAAACCACCTTTTGTATTTGATTTGTACGAGCATTGAAGTCACGACCAATAGCAATGAGTTTAAAAAATACACATTATATTTTTTTTTTGTAGTACTGGGATTTTATTTCACGTTTATGACTTAACAATAAAGTACAATTTTCTTAAATATAAATTTTATGAAAACATCCAATTGGCTGCATAAAATGATTTGGATGATTAGATAGCGACAGGTGTTGTGTACCAAAAAAAAAATTTTTTTTGCTCTTCTCGGTTAGTCTTAGTAATGTAAGTTAGAGAAAAATAGAAAAACGATTGTTTGACCTTTTTTGACCAAAATTTTGCTTGATGCCATATGGAATCATTGGGAATATGGACGTCATTGGTAAAGAAAAATTAAATTAGAACTGAAACCAATTTACTTGAAATGATAGTTTTAAAACAATTTCGATCTTTAGTAAGACAAAGTGGTATACCACATTTTCACACTTTAACCTCGTGTATGCTTGGCAGTGGCGGCATCTCATTTTAGGCTCGAGATGTTGTGGCCAATGGTCTTTCTTATCGTACCTAACATCTTCAATGGGCTGCGGAATTGCAGGATTTCTTGAAATTTGTTTAGTTGGAATTCCTTCTCTTGAACTGGGACGTCCACGTTTTCTAATATCTACTGGAAAACAACGCAATAGTGCCTGTCCAATTTCGCTTCGGAAAACAATGAGTGTTTTGTATTTTGATATACCCAAAAGCTTGCAATGCCTCCGGTACAACAACCACGCGTTCACGATGCAAACATCCAGTAAATGGTAGAAAATTTTCAAGTAATATCTTTTCACCCCAATTTTGGTACGATATAAGGCCACTAACATATCATTGAGGTCCACTCCTCCCATATTAGTGTTGTAAATCTTTACAATATTCGGCCGTGGAACTTCCACATGCTTTTTTTCGGCTTGGGACCATCTTTTCACATTTTCGATAGGTTCGGCACCAACGTATGTAGATACTAAAGTGACCGATTTATTATCAAACCATTTTACGGCTGTGACATTTTTTTCTGCCGCAGTGTACTGATCAAAAGAACCCCGTCCTTCTTGTTTGAGTACTTTGTCGTCTTTCGGTTTGTATACCTTTAGTCTATTTGTTCGGACAGTACCTACACCAAGAATGCCCAAATCTTTCAATGAGAGGAACAAATTGATGGATGTAAAAATTATCCGTGTAAATTTTGAAGTTTTGGTCACGTGGTAGGTTTGTTGATAGCTTCAATACAATATCTCCGCTAATTCCCAATTTGGTTTGATAGTCCTCAATAGTCCCTTTGCCAGTATAAATTTCAAACTGGTATACTATACCACTTATTCCAGCTCTAGCAAAGACCTTTATGCCCCACTTATGTGGTTTATTTTTTATGTATTGTTTTAGAGAAGAGTGCCCTTTGAAGGAGATCATTATCTCGTCGACCGAATTGTGTTCCTCCTGCTGAAGTGTAGCAAAGTTTTGTTTGACAGCATCTATAAATGGACGTACTTTGAAGAGCTTGTCATAGGCAGGATCAGTGCGTTGTTTCATTTTCGAATTATCATTGATATGTAGATTGATTTCAGCTTTTCAAAACGATTCCTTGGCATTACGTCGGCAATTACGGGATATCTGGTTTCGTTAGCCCAGTACATACGGTAGCTTGGCATTTGCACTATGCCACTGATAATGTGAATCCCCAAAAATTGCACATTTCGCTAAAGTTAGTATTTATAGAAGTTCCAGTTTTTGAGTGGAATATAGATTTGTTTGATCGATTAAATTGTTTACAATGTCATCATCAAACAATTTTTGAAGTACTCCAACGGAGTGCCAATATTTTCAGGAGTCGTGAATGCAATGTTACACGTTGAATCAACGCTTTCCAAATTCCCTCTTTCTTTTCTTCACGCGTTGGCGACGACGTTTCACCAAACGGGCCAGAGGTAAATCATCCTCATCGTCAGGTTCACTATCTTGTACATCAAGATTGGGGTCAATATTACCAGTTGGTGAAATTTCTTCGACCTCTACGCTTATGGCATTTGTCCCAGGAAGCTGAAAAGCGTCCCCATTTACCACTTTATCTTCACCCTCCAGCAAACCAAGCTCCTCTTCGTCGGATGTGTCTTCATTCAATATTTTAATGTCAGAGATATCACCTTCCGCAAGTTACAGAAGGTGTTTTTCTTCCTTCTCGTTAAGTCCGACACAAGACATCTGCAAATATGTAGATTAATTTCCCTTTTGACGTAAAAATAGTTTTAGTGGAACCTACCGCAAATGCTATTCAATGTAGTAGACTTCCCAATGACTCCAATTGGAGTCAGATATAAGGGAGGGGGTATTTGGACAAATTTTATTGGTATCCACTTCTGCAACATCACACACAAGACAAAAGGGTTTCAACTCCCCGGCGAAAAATTACAAAAAGAAAATTGCTGTTACTTACCTTGTTCACAAAATGCAAAAATGCAGGTTTGACTTGCTGTAGCATGAAACAAAATCAACTGAGTTTTTTACAAAACACTATTCAAGAGTCGGCTCTAATTACCCTATGCCATCTAATATGCACATTTAACATTGCAACATGAAGAAACCTACGTATTTTAAAATTTTAAGCAAACAGATTTCTGTAAAGCAGCTGTGACTCCATTTGGCATCAGTGGGTAGAAAAGGGTTAATCGTGTCGCAAAGTATTCTGATAAACATAGCAAGCAGTTATGTTTTCAGACAGATTTTCACATTGTCAGTGTGATGTCTTTCTCTTTGTCTATTAACATTCTCTTCATTCTTTCACATGCTTTTTTTACTTGTTAAGTTTGAAGTATTTTTATTAGCAGTGTATATTCTTTGCAGAATTTCTTTAAGATGTAGGAATGCATAATAAAAGAATACTATGGTTTAACTATACAACAACTCACAATTGTTTTAATGTACACTTTTTGGATTCCAAAAATTGCAGCCTTTATTGTCCATCGTTTTATGTTTTATTCAAAAATTTCCACAACAACGTCGTAAAAATTTGTACCTTTTTAAAAAAAACTTGCTTCTCAAGTTAGTTTCCATAGTCTGTCAAGTTTTAAAAATTCAAATAATTTTTGTTTACTTCACTTACTTTAATTACAGCCGCAGTGAGACCACCACCAAAACAGAGGGTATAATTTATCTCGTGCATAGACCGTTCGCATACAAGACTTCATCTTACTCGGGTGACTATAGTTTATTCGGTGTGCCCTACGACTGACTTCCGTCACTTATAAAACCGTAATCTTAAACTCCGTTTTTTATTCCTTAGGGAGCAAAACTGGCCAGAAGTTAATTTAACCTATAAGATTAACTGTGGTCTTAAATTACCGCTACTGATGCATAATCTGACGGAGCTGTTTTGAGTAATCCTTAAAAGGGGACTAAAGAAGACCACGTGTAAATACCGGTCAGCCAAGCGTACGCAAGAAACGTCAAATCGGGGGCAAGGTCACGGCAGTGTCTTCATAAACGCCGCATTCTACCGGAAATTTCAAGCGTACGAATTAAATAGTCTTTACATTGTATATCCCAAACAGTATTAAATATCCACTAAACATTCAAGCATGGACATTTGGATATCTAGTGGATGTTCTACATTTAATCCTGTGGATGTAATATGGACATCCATAACTAATCCAAATTTCACTAATTTGAATATCCATAGATGGTCCATCTTAACACATTTTATGGACATCCATACAAGTATGTAATAAGAATATCCATACAAAGATATTTTATAGCCTCATTTTACACATTTACAATAAAAATGCAAATATCGAAACAAAATAGTACAATACAGAAACTAATATTTTATATGTATGTACATAATGTACTCAAATCTTGAAGAAAAATTACTACCTCCAGTACTTAGATTTTGATATTTTTTATCTCCTCCATGCCTTGTTCAATTTCTGTAAGAGTTTTATTAACTCTAAAAATTAAAAAAAACTAAGTATTTGAATGCTAGGTTACAATATGAATTTACCATTAGTGTTTTTATGCACCAGACAACAGCTACAAGTCTGATTCGCCAATGTGTCAACTTTATTTGTTTCTGTTGCCACCTTCTTCAGAAATTGATAATTTATGTCTAAAAATGGAGAAAATTGTTTTGTTGACAATATCTGAAAATGAAATGTATTTAAGTACACATGCATCTAATATATTATTAAATTAGTGTATTGCTTAAATTCTGTAAATAAATTAAGAAATAATTTAATTACTAGAATCTTTAGTTTTATGTGAAAAAAAATTGTGATGTGTGATGTGAGTGGAAAGAATAGAGTTGTTAAAAGCATCCAAAAAGTGAAATATTATAGGTACACATGTATACATGTTATTAAAATATTGCATTCAGTTTTAGTTTTGCAGCCAAATTAAGAATTACTCATTATTTTTAGTTTTATGTATATAAAAAAATTGTAGTAATCTAATCTTAAGTGTAAGTTAATTAAAATCGTACTACTTGTAGAGGAGGATAATGTATAAAAGTAGAGACTGATCTATGTCCAGAAATCTTCTTATTACAATTAATAAAATGTTGTATTTACCATTTGGTACTGTTGGTAGTTGTGAAAGTAACTAACTTTTTCTGACTCTCCTAAAGTGCAAATCTTTTTATCAGATAAAATAAATGCCATATGAATTTGCATATCAGATTCTCACTGATAACAGTTGTAAAAGCTACAGGCTGATT
The DNA here is from genome assembly GCA_030710515.1 of Abscondita cerata. Lineage (NCBI taxonomy): Eukaryota > Metazoa > Arthropoda > Insecta > Coleoptera > Lampyridae > Abscondita > Abscondita cerata. The sequence goes on along the minus strand of JALBCR010004754.1, from coordinate 36,978 downwards.
ATGAAGTTAAATTTTACTAAAATTGTTATCCGGATAATAAGTAACAGGAGTTAGCAAAGCACATGCTTGATGCATGCCAGCCGTTTCCAAACAATTTAAATGATCAGATTTTGCCCTTTGTAGTTTCGGTTTTCCTAAAAGTTATAACACTTGCTTACAAAATGCCAAGGTCAATATACTCTTATATGTTAAAAATAAATGTTTATAAGGGCTATACTTACTCTAACATAAATTGTTGACAAACGGGTTAATACTTGATACATTTCTTGTTCTTAAGCTACAGCAGCTACATTAGATATAAGTTAACATTGTGGGGTTGACGTCTTAACCCCATCGCAATCTACACGAATTTTACATCCGCATATTACGAAGGAAACGCGGAAATCAAACAAACGATTGCTATTAAGGAAACGCTGACAGCATTTCTTAACGACCTTGCTTACAAAGCAAACTAATCTACTTCGCATGTATAAAACGAAGTAGGTACAATAACAAAAGACAGTCAGAGTTACAGTCAGAGTTACAGTCACAGTCATGGGTAGTAACAGTCAAGAAGCAGCAATCAATAACTCTCAGTCAGAGTACCGCCGACATCAGTTGAAGCATTGGCCCGAAGTTCGAATCCATCGTTCCAGTTTAACCCGGCTTTCAATCTTTAGCGCAACATGTGATACCGCGGTATTAGGTATCACCACGCAGCATATAGTACGCTAATTACAATGTTGCTGACGTACACCTCTTTCATTCATAATTGTAAATAGTGCAGCTCGATTACGGTATGTGTAAATAATAAACGCTACTAAAAACCGACTTAATTCGAATTTTTTCTCTGGTTCAACCCAGCGTCTAGAGTATACACCCTAAACGCCACAATATACTTCAAATATAAAATATTCTCTTCGCACCCACAACAAACAATGCAAGTGCAAGATCAATTATGGCGTGACTTGCGACGTTGACAGCGTTGTCAGATGATTTATACGTCGTTAGAAGTCGTATAAACGCAACAAAAATAATTTTTTATTGCCGTTGATTGAAATATTGCAATCAATATTATTACTCACACTGGTAAATTTATACTTATACAACATCTTATTTCAGTATAATCAAAATTTTTTATATGTCTATCGTATATCCATTTCTGGATATCCTAAGGATATCCATATAAAGTAAATTGATATTTTGGACGTAATTTGATATAGATATCCATAGGGTACCCTAGGCTGTGTGGGATTATCACCGCGTGTAAATAATTACTGTAAAATTGTTCTACAGAACTTGTAAATACGACAATATATGTATATTATTTCGAACTCTGGACATTATTCTTGAACTGAAGCTAAACTTGCGGCTAATTTTTGTACGCCTCTTTTATTCTCAAACTACAATTTTTAATTGTAACTTTGGGCAACAATGGTGGACGTTTACGAAGTCTATAAGGATACTGTTCCGTACTTCAAGTTAGTATTTAAATGATTAATTCAAATTGAATAGACGCCAAATCTATCGTGGTACCAACCTCGTAAAAATAATAGTAAATATCAAAGTTTAAACATAGAAGTATCTTTTTAATTTTTTTCTGGGTTTAAGATGCAAAGTCGAAAAATTGTATATTACACACGTTATATAAGCGGTTATTCGTATATCGTATAATTAGAGCACTCCTTGTTCCGCTCGTCGTGCTCTAAACAACTGGTGCAATAATAGCCTTTCTTATGTTACTCGTATAATACGTACAATTAAAAATGTATCAACTCAACTTCCAAAAGTCCCAATTCCAGCGTTATTATCATATTTGATCATATTTCAACAAGTACTTATCGAATAATAAAATAGTTTAAACAAAAGTTGTGTATAATTAAATTTGAAGAAACGTGTAAAATGTATATTTCTGAAAATATTCTTAGAATTCAAAAATCTATGTGAGTTAATTCTCTTTTTGCTTAACAGATTATGCGTAGAATTGAATCAGATATGCTCTATTATAAATAAGACCCGCATAAAATGAAACCGGTGGTTTTCTTGGTATTTTGTTTACATACGGACGAAAACCTTTAATTCGCCGGAAAAAGTAAAAACAAATTTTTCGCTTTGGAAACCGTCACATAACTCTACTCTAGTAAAAATAGAAACAAATTCTTCACTTAATGTTTCTAAAAATATTAATAATATTCGATTTTAATGCATTTAATATTGCATTCAATTACGATCTAAACTTAAAATAAAATGAGCAAATCAATAAATTATACAAAACGTGTAATTAATAGGCAAATTGCATGCGATTCTAAAATTAAACCGTACCGAACTGACTAATAGTAATAATAATGGGTAACCCGTAAAATCTGTGGAGTTTTAATGAATAGAATAGTAATTTAATTTGAGGTATTATTTATATTAAACGCATTTGTGTACACCATAGATTCTCCATTGTTCCGCATCAATATCATTTTTATAATGCACTTACACATTAAATATTTTCTATTAATTAATAGTAGATTTAAAATAATATTATAATTGCTTACAAATTAAGTGGAAATAACTTATGACTTTAACTTAACACGATTGTAAAATTTTAGCGTATGTGAATGAAACAAATATTCATTTTAATTATTTGAAAAATATATATAGTTTTGTTTCACTTGTAAATCGATACAGTTTATAAAGGTGGAAAGTTTATGTAACGATCTATTGTACTTGTACCTCACGTTCATGTATTGTTAAACTTAACAAAAGAGTTAAACTTTAATTCTGACAATTTAAGGTATCTAAAATTCTGCATACAAAGCCATTCTCCATGGCATCATTCAATTGAAAAAGTCAATAAACATGTTTAAATAATAAATAGTCCCACAGAGGTTTATGGAAGACCTCATTGTCTCGATTTTAATTAACAAGAGCGTACATTTAGTAGTGTTGTTTACAGAATCAAATCTACCTACATTTAATTTACTCCAGTAAATTAATATACCGCAAGATAGTACTACAGAAGGTTGCAAAAGTTAATTTTAAGGGAATATGTGCAAAAAATAAAGAAGAGCACAAAACTAACCAAGATAAAGATTAGAGAAATTAAAAATGAAGGACAGGCATGGGGAATTCATAAATAAAAAATAGGAAAAAAAAGGAAGGACTGAAGCAAGTATAGATGGGAAAAATGGGAAGAACACTGTAAGGAGCTACTAGGAGAGTAAAAAAAAGCAAGAAATGAAGAAGTTAGAAAAAAAAGATAAGACACAAAGAGGGTAGAATAGGAAAGAAGAAATGGAGAGAGCAATAAATAAAGTAAAAAGGAAAAACAGAAGGAACGGATGAGACACAAGGAGAACAATGGAAATACATTGGAGAAGGAATGAGAAAAAAATTAAGAGAAGTATTCGAAAGAATATGGAAAAGAGAAGAGATACCAGAAAATGGAAAGAGGCAATAATATGCCCAATTTACAGGGGGAGAGATAGAAAGAAACGAACAACTATAGAGGAGTAAGCATAATGAATGTGGGCTATAAGAAGAAAAGAAAATAATACCGGATTGGCAAGCAGGATTTAGAAAAGAAGAGGAACGATAGACAATATATACATATTAAAGCAACATAGTCAATAAAAAATAAGCAAAGAGGAGGAGGAAAGATATGCAATAATCTTAGATATTAAAGCGGCATTTGATAATGTGGAAAGAGGGCTGTTATGGAAAAGGATGGAAGAGGTTGTTACGGTCAGTTGTTAGAAAGTATGCCCCTCAGTGGAGAGTAGGGTGTGGGTTAGAAAGATCAACGTTATTCCTAGAACCTATAAAAATTAAAAGGTAGGGCGTAGGTTCGAGTAACGCTGTAGAGAAGAATCTGACCTAGAACCAAAGGTCAGCAGCTAACTGTCCGCAGCAGAATATACAGAAAAAGGGAAACAAATCCCGAAAGAATTCGGCATAAAGTCAGAGAAACCTTCACACAAATTTATTCACCCCAATACAAACGAATTTGTGATAGGTCACAGTATTTAATAGACACAGATATATTACGAATACACACCAGTTAAAACGGGTAACGTACAGCATTAAACATTCAGGTAACATGAAAATGACTAGAGCTACACAGAATTACAAGTTAAAGTAAAGAGGAGTATGGCCGGTTCACCACATCGGGTCTAAACTTAAGCAATGCTTTAAAACAATCGTTGCTATGATTTTAACAATGGTGTCTATGTTTTAAAGCATTACTTAAGCTAAGTTCGGCTGGTGGAACCATCCAATACCCAAATATTTACCACTGCTACGCCACTGTCTCGTTTATGCAATTGATACTTCGCGTACTGAAGGTACGCCTATGGTGAACTTAACCTAGAATGTATGTCAATTTATAGTACTGGAGTAACGTTACAGATTACATGAATTTAAGGAAGACGTGTAAGGGAAGTTTTAAGACTAATTCAGTCACCGCGAAGTTTAAACGATTGTTCAATTTGGCCTAACTTGGAACGAGCTCGTACCGGAAGGATCAATGGAACTAAATGCGTCGGTTTAATTACGATTGAGGTTTAAATTTTACACGATTTATACACCACGTAGGTATTAAATACTCTTATCTATGACTAGTTAACGTTCCAGGTATTATTATGCAATTACACATTCGAGCGACAAATAATCCGCAATAAATTTTATACGTTCGCGCCTGATAGTTGGTGTCAAGGGATGACTTCTACTTGAGTGATAGGTCGACTGCAGGTTCACGCGCAATTAAAAGATATTAAAACCTCTGACCTTCCACGCAGCTGTAGGAGTGTTACTCTTGCTCTCAATATTACTAACGGTTTCTGGACAAGCCTCCACCGTAGTCTGCGAATCTGACGGAGTATTCGTGGGTAGCTATTTCGGCACAGCGCCTCCAAAGACATAAGTAGACCTGCAATAGCCGTACAAGTTGACGAAGGAACAACCGGAAGAGAATGTATTCTTTAATAGGAGACATAAACTACCCTTCTAGAATAAAACATAGGGATGTTAGCGAAAGATAAACCCAGAGGAAATTGTATACCTGATGCAAAGCGTCCTTAGCCTAAAGAATGCAGGACGTGCTTATTGAACGGTTCACGTAGAGCACAATCTTTTAGCAAATTTTTAAAATCCGACTTTATGCGGTATCATATGTTTTACCTACAAATGAAGTTTTAAACGTTGAAGTGTTTCAGAATCTTCTTTACCATCAGCTTTATTACCCCATAAAGCAAGGAAATTCTCATAAGAGAGTTTATCTTCTCCCTCGTGAACGGTTGATTCAGGACAAGCTTTCCGGAAGCGTTAAAATGCAGCAAACCAATCGTGGACAGTTTCGAGTTATCAACGCCGGAAACCAATACAAAGTTATGCCCGCGAAATTGGGTTAACGGAAGTGTGTACACAGGAGGAGCGTTTACACTTTGAACGTTACAAGGTAAATAGATAGAGATCTAAAAATGCAATAGAATAAATAATAAAGAAACAAGGTAGAACGAGGGAGGGAGGAAGCTAGGAAGAGAATTTAAGACCGAAAAGGGACTAAAACAGGGATGTCCGCTAAGTCCAAGTTTGTTTTCGATATATATTAGTGATCTGGAAGAGGAAATGGAAAAAATCAAGTAGGAGGAATAGTAGCAGGGAAGGAAAAAGGTATGGTATTAGCATACGCGTATGACATTAGTAGGCAATACTGAGAAATGAAGAAGAGATAAGAGGAGTAGCAAAGTTATAAAAAATATCTGGAAAACTAGCAGCAATTGTCAGGAAAACAAGAATTATGGAATTTAAAAAAAAAAAGAAAAGAAGAAGAAAGGAAGGGAAATAGTGGTGGGGGTAGGAGGAGGTAGAGAGAGTAGTAGACAGGTATAGATACTTAGGATACAATATCAGATATGATAACAAAGATGGAGACCATATAAAAGAGATGAAAATGAAAGAAACTAGAATAGTAGGACAAGTATGGGGATAGGGAAAGGACATCTGGTAAAAATATAGGAAAAAAGAGATCGATTTTAAAAAGTTGGTAAGAAGTGTGGTACTGTATAGAGCAGAAATTTGAGGTTGAGGGAATGGTAAGAACTTGAGAAGATACAGGAGAAATACTGAGGTGAACGTTAAGTTTAGAGAAAGAGACAACGGGGTATATAGTGAAGAAGAGCTAGAAATAGAAAAATAAAGATACAAACAGAAAGAATTGCAGTAATGTTTAAAGAAAAAATGGGAAGTAGGAAGGAAAATGAAATAATATACGAATGTTGGAAAGAGGTCGAGGCACAGAAGGTAAAATATGGGGAAGAAAAAAAAACACTATGAAAGAGTGGAATACGCGAGAGAAGAGTTAAAGATTAAGAGAGGAGGAGAAAGATGGAAAAAGAAATAATCGCAAAGATAAAGATACACAAAAGCAGGAAAGAAGGGCAAAATAAAGGTAGGAAAATATAACTTGAAATACATAAAAATAATAAGAGACAAGACTCCAAGGTACATAACAGAGAAGAAAGGAATGAATGAAATAAGAATGATTGCAAGATTTAGAATGGGAAACGAAGAAAATGAAGATGAGGGAAGTGTTGGAGGGAGAGAAAAAAGAGAAATATTAAAAGTTTCTGAGTAGAGAGGGATGGGGGTGGAAGAAGAAACAGAAATTTGTTGTTTTATAATTTATTGAAATAGCAAAGTTATTTTTTTTTAATTTTATTTTTTGGTCTAGTAAAGTAAAAACCGAATCTTTTGTTGTAAATGTAAATTTTAAGACAAAATAAACATTGAATTGAATAGTACCACTCAAACATTTTTTACTGTGTTTAGTCCTACCAAATAACAGTATGTTTCAATCTTCCAATGATACGCCATTGCCCACAGAGAGTCTGGACACTTTGCCCACTTAACGCAATGCCGAATAGACCCCACCTCCCATTTTTTGCTGTAGCGGTTGCCATCTTGAACACAACGCCCAATTTTTGACATTATTGTCTCGTTATTTGGACACAATGTCCAACTTGGACACATAGCACACTTTAATACTTAGAACGCAAGACTTAACTTTGTTATATGAACCCACTCTCAATCTTGGCAACTTCGCCCTCCGGCTCTTAAACGCCTGATTACAAAAGTACGCTGTGTGTCAGTATCTAACGTATACGCATCGCCTACTTTGATTATTGAACACAACACCGAACTTGAAACACATCGCCCAATTATGTAAATTTTACTCTACTACGACTTGTTAGCTTGGACACATGGTCCAATTCGCTTTTATGGAAGCAACAGCTCATTTACATTGTAATGTATCGCCTATTTTGTTTTGTAGAAGAAAACGTATACTTATTTAATTCAGCTGAAGAAAGTAATGGCAAGCCAGTCAAATTAGCTATTCAACCTCCGAAAACTCCGATACGGCTGCATTTTTGCATACTCAAGACGCCTGCTAAACTTGTGGAGAGGAAAAGTAGGTGATCCTAAAACGAAATAGTGTTATCGAATCAAATTGAGCATATTAAGACTTGCATATAAAAGCGCTTTTTCTGAAAATCTTTTCATGTTAAAGACCAAATTAAAGTAAACGTGTAACAAAAAAAACACACATTATTGTATGTACCGTCAAAACTCAAGCAAATGGTAAAAACCTCTGACGTTGTACGTAAATCCGGTTACTTCTTTATCTAATGAAAAGAAACGATATTGTAAACGATATATTCCAACATGTACCTGCCCTCTATTATTTGATCGGTTAAGAATTTTTAACCGTGTTGTAGATATCATTTTTGTAATCTTTAACCGTCACAAAATATAGTATCAAGATTAAATCATTTTTATTTTTTACAAAAATAAAAAGGTTTTAAATTTGTAAATTTGTTGCAAACTTTTGTGGAGGGTCTTCTCGAGTTACAATAGTTATTTGTTCTACTAGGACAAAAAGTGCACATGATTTAATGCCGCGGATGATGTTTTATAGCCAAGGCGTAGCGTTGTTACCAGTTTAAGCATAGATAAATAATGTGTTTAAGTTGTAAGGCGGTGTGTCCAAATAACAAAGTGGGCGATAATGTTCAAGTTGGGGGTTGTATCCAATATCCAAAATGGGACATGTGTCCAAATTTGGGGTTGTCCGATGCCGTCTAAATAACGAATTGGGCGGTATGTGCAAGGGTTAGGTGTTGTGTCACATAATCAAAGTGGGCGACGTCCTTTTTAGCGATGTGTTCTAAGTTGGGCGTTGCGTCTAAGCATCAAATTAGGCGAAGTGTTCTATTGGGCATTGTGTCCAGCAACTGCAGTTGAGCTGTTGTGACGTCTGGAAATGACGGCATCAACTGCAAAAAATTTGACGTTGTGTCCATTGGGCGTTGTATCCACTAGGCCAACTGTCCTGTACCCGTCTAAAAATAAAGCTAAACATAGTACGTTTTAGCATAAGTTAATTATCAGCATTGGCAAGAAAAAATGTTTAAAAAATTTAACTCTACAAATCTGTGCATCTACCTGTATTTTAAACAACTATTACAACAACAGTGTTACGTCACTATGTGGTATGACATTTGGTAGCATGTCAAAAAGGAATTGAGGTTGTTTTTAAGCACATTGTTTGAACGAGAGGATCCGTTTCGTTGACAACTACTTGCTGTGGGTTAAACTTGTGGAATACTTTATCGGTTTTCAAAAAGAACACCGAGACTAATAACATAAAGAGAAAAGCAATGCTAAAGCTCGGTAGTGGTTTAGATTATTTAGACTGGAAGATTGTTCAAAATATGTTAGAAGTTGTTTCCGGGAACAGGAGTTGATGTGTTGGTCTGCAGCTATCAAACGCATAAGAAGAAAAAAAAAGAAAACTGTAAACTGTTTTTTGCCAGCAAGAACTTTGTCGAGGTGGACAGGATTGTCGTTATTGTCACAACCCATTCTACAGGCGTCGAGGCTCGAATGCTGTTCTGGGACAGAATAGCCTTAAGGAAGAGGCAATGTTACGCTACTGGAATTCCAAAATGATTGCGGAGTTCTAAAACCTGTATCCTGATCTTCAATAACCTTAAGAATATTAAAAGCGTCATCCTGTATTTATGCAGTCAGTTCTGAAGTTATAATCAAACGTGTAAGATGTTGTATGTATTTATCTAAACTATAAGAACTGTACTTTCTAATAATCTATTAATACCGTTCAAAAGTCTAATTCAATCCTGGATATTTTTTATACTTATCTCGCAATTGTAAATCCGGAACAATAACTGCGATAAGATTTGTTACAATATCTCAAAAATGGGGAATTGTCAGTATTTCCAAAGTAAGCTATCCAAACCCAATGAACAAATAACAAATATTCAACTTGGTGGTTTTAATGATACCGACAGTTTTGAGCATTTCCAAAAGAAAAACATTTAAGAGTATATAGGAGGAAGATATAGGAAAGGTTCAAGGACGCTGCACTGCGGGACCCCGGAGCTAATAGAATCGTAAGTGGATAGAGTATCTTCTAGTTTAATTTAGAAGTGTTTGTCATTTAGGTAATAATAGTTCTTTATTTCCAACATGAACATTATTTTGTATAGGTAAATAAATAACAAACTTCATAAGTGACATGTTGGAAATTGCCGAGTTTTAGATTGGAGATCCATAAAGTGAAACTCTATTTGGTTTTTAAACCAACCAATTGTAAATATAAAAAGAAGAACAAGTTAAACATGTCCGTTGTGCCAAACCTTGTCAAATGTCTGTTGGATGTCTAAAAACTAAAAAATGTCTCTAGACTGCAAATATGGCTAAAACAACGGCGAATAAAACTCAACGAAGATAAATCTACCTAAATCATTTTTATTGCCATACCAATCAAAAGCGAAGTTAAATATCTTACATTTTACCTAAACCAGAAGTTAACTTGGAAAATACGAATTGATGTTAAGCACTTGTTTCCTTCTTAATATAACTAATGATTGGTAATTGAACTTCTTGGAGGAAGAGCAACATAAACCATTCAAGTGTTTATTCCGGCAACGTTTCGTGTGCTAAAGGTGCACACTTAATCAGGCCTCTATTTATTAATGCAAAATACACATTGTGAGTAATACAATCATAAAATATCACAGATTATAATAAAATATAGAGTTTCAGATTGACTTTTACTACAAATTGACACTTACTCTAAACAGAAGATTGTCCGTCACATAAAAGATACGGACAACACAACTATAAGTTGAAGATGTCACAAAAATATTTAGTTATTTTTACATTTAAAATTACAGGATTATTAAAATCAAAATTATGTCCCGTCTCAATATGATGTACAGCTAACGCAGAGTCAGGTCGTTTGTTTTTGCAGTTGTATGTGTGGTTTTTAATCCTGTTTTATGTTTTTTGTCTTGTTTGGCCCACATAGCAAGTGTCACAATCTAGACAATTTATGTTGTACACAACATTGTGTTTATCAAGAGTGTTTGTTTCTGCCTTTTAATGGTATATAAATAAGATTGTAAATAATATTATAATTGTACGAGGGTGGTTCAAATATGATCGAGACAAATGCTCTAACACGTTAATTTATTATCGAAAAATTTACAAAAAATCACATTTTTTCTAGGTAATTCCCTTAATATTTATACATTTTGTCCACCTTTTCGGAAGTTTTTGATGCCGGTATCGAAAAATTCTTGGGCAACTCGGACAGCCATGTGCGCACGAACCTCTACCTCTCGTCGGTGTTGAACTTTTGACCTCCGAGGGCCTCTTTCAGTAGTCCAAACATGTGGTAGTCGCAGGGCGATAAATTTGGACTGTAGGGGTGTTCCAGTACCTTTCACCCCAATTTCGATATTGCATCGACCGAGACGCGCGGTATGAGGGCGCGCGTTATCCTGGAGGAGAATCGCTAGAATACTCCTCCGTTCGAGCGATAAGCGGGTTTCACGTGTGTTTTCAGAAGGTTTGAGTAGTATGCAGCATTGATGGTACGTTGAGTGCGCAGGAAATCGACGTACAGCACGCCCTGCCGGTCCCAGAACACAGTACACATTACCTTACCCGCGGACCAGGTTGTCTTCGGTTTGACTGGCGCCCTTCCTCCACTCTTGGTTTTGGGAGTGTACCCATGTTTCGTCTGTAGTGAAGATTTGCGTTAAAAATGGTCCCCCTCTGCCTCGTATCGCGTCAGTAAGCGGCGACAAACTTCCAACCGCGTGAATTTTTGCTCAAAGTTCAACGGTTTAGGAACCCATCGCGCCGTTATTTTGCGATATTGAAGGTGTTTGTGGATGATAGACTCTACACTACCAATACTGATTCCGACTTCAGCCGAAATGTCTCGAACATTCATCCTACGGTCGTCCAAAATGAGTTGTTCTACGCGGCGAATGTTGTCTGGTGTAAAGGCCCCCACACACTTCGTTGTTTTTTAGCAATGTTAATCGCGGCGATTAAAATCGACGATTAAGACTGCCAGTCTGTGGAGTAAAACCGATAACAACACCGCCGGTGAAAATTTCTGACTGCGCTTGAAATCTTAATCGTCGGTTCGTCCATCTTTGTTTAAAACCGAAGTGAGTGTGCAGATCGTTTTTAATCGCCGGTGTTTTATAGCAGCTCATTGCCGTTCCACGTGCAGCGTACATTCACCGGTACCGTCATTTTATTAAAGCAAATAAGATGGATACAAGATATTTAAATAAACAATTTGTAGCTGAATTTATAGATCTATACAAAAGTATACCTTGTTTGTGGAAAATTAAGTCTAGTGATTATAAAAATCGCGAGATGAAAAATAAAAGAACTGCTACTAACCAAAATGAAAGAGGTAGATGAAAATGCCACCATACAAACTGTTAAAAATAAAAAAGACTCTTTACGCGGTAACTTTCGCAAGGAATTAAAGAAAGTTCGAGATTCTGAGCGATCAGGGGCAGGAACTGAAGATATTTATACGCCACACTTGTGGTATTTTGAAAACTTATTATTTTGCGAGATCAAGAGACGCCAAGAACTGGAAGGAATAACATTGAAGATCAAGAATCCTCAAATGAAGAGTCGGTAAGTTAAAGTACATGTATTTTATTTTTAAAGTTTGATTATACAATTAAAAAATATAGGACATGTGTTTAGTGTTGAAAACTAGATTTGCAATCTATATGAATTTGTCTTGCCATGGCACGGCCCTTCATTGCAAAATATCTTTTAAAGTTGTCACGAATAGTTTTAGCCGCTTCTGGGGCATTTCTGTTAAATCCTCTTTGTAGATTTTGCATATTATTGTCGTTAGTTTGTAACCCAATTTCTATCTCCCTGTGTTGTAATCTTCATTATAATAACAGCCTAGAGGAATGTAAACATCTGTACGTTTTCTTCTTAAATAATTTTGTAAAACACAGCAGGCCAACACGACTTTATCTATATTTTCTAATTTTAGATTAATTGCGTGATTAAATATTTGAAATCTTGCTACAAGTATTCCGAAAACATTTTCTATAATACGCCGAGCTCTAGATAACCTGTAGTTAAAAATTCGCTTCTCTCGGTCAAGTTCTTTTTGACTATATGGTTTTAAAAATCAGGTCTGAGAGTAAACGCTTCGTCTCCAATAAAGACATATGGTAATGTTTCATTACTATTATCCAATTTTGAGGGCTGTGGTAACAAAAGTTTACCTTTGGTCAATTTGTCATAAAAGCTTGTATTTTCTATGACCCCTCCATCTGAGACGCGACCATTTGTACCAAAATCGACCATTATGAATTCATAATTAGCATCAGCAATGGCCATTAATACGAGACTATTTGTACCTTTATAATTCCAATAAAAAGATCCACTGCGAGCAGGAGGCATTATTTGTACATGTTTTCCATCTATGCTTCCCAAACAATTTGGAAAATTCCATTTGGTTTCGAATGTTTTAGCTATTGCCCTCCATTCATCTTCACTTTTTGGAAACTGAAACAGAAGGAAAAATGAAAATTCCCTAAAATTATTCACAATTTAGCTATACGTTAATGCCGGTTATTATTATTATTTTTTTTCAGATTAACAATGATGCGTTAATATTGTCACCGCCTAATCGTCCCCCATCGAGTGCTTCGGATTACTCTTCAGCGACCATATCTAGTGGGCCATCTGTCCAGAAAAACAATAATAATTCTCAAAGTGTAAAAAAGTCAAGAAGTTGGAAAAGGGCGTCTTGTACTGCTGATGAAATTTTACAGAAGGTAAATCAACAGTTAGATAAAGAAGAGGACAAGTTCGATATTATTGGAAAAATTTCGCAAATAAACTCAGAGATCTGCCTAAAGAAGCTGCAATCATGGCAGAAAAATTCATAACAGATGTTTTGCTCCAAGCTGAATTAGGTAATATCTCACGATATTAAAAAATTAACATTTATGATGACAGAACAATTCAAATGCCCCAATGTGTCATTGATTACCAATGGGAGTGCCAATAATACTACTCAAAGGACATATTCAAGTCCAAATGACAATCAGAACAATAGTTGGCAGATTTCAACACTTCCAGGAAGTCAACGCAGAGAAGAACCTCAGACCTATGAAAATCTTGCGGAATTCTATACTCATTTTGCACATAATACCAACTAATATACAAGTTTTGCCTCACTATACATATGTGCCTTAAATATTAAATATTAAAAGTCTTGTAAAATGCAAAAATGAATATTAAAAATAATGATGCATACTTAAATTTATGTAGGTTTTCTTACCTTTAAGTACTCCTTTCGTAATACCTTGTATAAAGCAACACAGGTTTCAGGTATTATTTGTCCTAAGGCTTGGGGTGATATAGCAACTGAATACTTTAAGTCTTCGTAGGTTCGGCCAGTTGCTAAATATCTCAGAGTTGCAGTAAGCCTTTCATGAGGAGAAATTGATTGACGTAAATGCGTGTCTTGCTTTTTAATTAACGGTGTCACTAAGCTCAGAAGCTCTAAATATGTTTCTTCCTCCATCCGTAAGTAGTTGAACCAGTCTCCGGCTCTAATGTAAGTTCTTTGAGTAAATTAATATGTGACAATCGTGACCTTTTTAACAACCAATTTTTGTCCATTTCGATCTTTTGTTCTTTCTTTTTAATGAGGAAATTACGGCCGCCACTGCTAAGAGATGAACGTGTTTCATGACGTTGTTTTAGTAAACTAAAAAACGAGGTGTAGGGGAATCAAAGTTTTAATCGCCCAACTAAACACTCTTAATCGGCGATTAAAACGTTAAAAAAAGAACGAAGTGTGTGGGGGCCTTAACGCTGGTTCTCGGTCAACAGTCATGCGGCTCATTCTCGACGGTTTTGCGGCGATCCTGAATGCTTTGGCTCATTTAAACACGGCAGCCCTACTCAGGCACTTCACTACCAAACTGCTTTTGCAAACGCACAAAAATATCCGTGTTTTTAACGTCTTCTCCCACTAAAAACGAATGATAATACGTTGCGCAACGGCAGTCGGCACTTGACGTTCACTCATGGTCGTAGCACATGCGTGTTACACGTGCTCTGACGAATACAATGCCACACTGTTCGTAAGAGACGTAGCTATCACATACTCAAGCCACGACCTTAGAAACATACATGCGCGCCATCTACAGCGTTTGTCTCGATCATATTTGAACTACCCTCGTATGTAGCTATGTGGATGTTAGTAGTCTTTAGTAATAGGATCAGGTTTTTGTTAAGCCAGGTACATTCATAATTTTAGTGTATTAATATTGAGAATTTGTGGGATTAGTTGGTGGTGGAACATTATTATTACAATAAAAAACTCTATTAGAGTATATTAAAGAACAACTTTTTAAGGGTTGATAGTTTTCTATATAATGAGTGCGCCAATGCCCTTATAAAACGAGTACATTATACTATTTACCATCCCATGTTTCATGTGGAGGACTAATTACTCAATCTTGCGGTCATGTCTTTCAATTCACCTGAACACTGATATTTCAAAATATGCAAAATTGCAAGCTTTTCTTAAACGGGCTTCACAAGGCTATAGGCCAAAAAAAATCTAAAATAATAGAAGAGGATGAGATAAATAAATTTATTTATCTACAATCACCATATTATAGAGCTATTATTATGCCGTTATGAAACGTATTATAACACCTATAAAACACTAGTGTTTTATATTCCATAAAACATTAGTGTTTTGTAGTATATAAAATTAAAAAAATTCAAAAAAATTTAGTACTTATTTATTAACCCATATTTTACCAACGGTGCGGAAACGCACCACTACTTGTTAAATTTTTTTATAAGCAATTAGTATTCCGAAAGTAAATATTTAGTAAGTTATAGTTGTTTTCCAAGGTACATTTAATAACCCCTTTAAGTTAGAACAAAATCTCTATTATTTGTATACCCAAAAATAAAATTACATAATTATGATCAAAATCTTACATTTCGACGCTGCAACTTATTTTCTATATTTTTTTACGAAAAAAAAATTTGTTTATTGCTATGGTTGCAATATAAGTTGGATTATAATAAATAATCGATTTGAGTTTTTAAAACATTCGTTATCTTTTCAAATAGTTAAAAAAAATACCGGCAAAGTGTGCTGGTGCGAAAACGCACCACTGGTAAAAAAAATAAATTGCAAGTCCTAACTTGTTCAATGTCCGTAGTTTACATTTTGTTTTTGGCACTCTTTAGTCGCATTCTGGACTTTTACGATGCAAGTAGGTTATTAGTTGTGTTATTAGTGAAGAATACTAGCGAAATGAACAAGTACCTTACCCAAAAGAACTAGAATCTGCCTTAGAAGAAGTTGTTAGAGAGTTACAAAATGATAGACGTAAGTTACATTAGTATTATGTTTATTTTGTTATGACCAAGTTATTTATGAACAGATCAAATTGATGCGGTTTATATACCACCTGATGTTGACGAACTTACCGACGAAGAAAATATAGATGACGATTTGACAATTGTAAATGACCAAAATTGTGAAAATATCGATATTGCGGGAACTTTCGAACTACACGTAAACGACAGTGATGATTATGATGACTCAGACAATGAGACTTTAGCACAAAGAAAAGAAAACTGAATAGCTGCCAAAATCTTTCATAACAACACCGAACTGGAAGAAAGGTGATATTTTGTTGCAAAATCAACCAACAACCTGCGAAGACGGCAAAGTTGAAAAATAAGAAATCAGTTGGAAGGACAATCGCCATTGGATTTATTCTTCTTATATTTTGATAAAGAAGTTGTGGACTCAATTGTAGCCTATACAACAAAGTATGCACAGGACAAGAATTGTCATGACTTTGATTTCAAACGAGTCGATTTGTTGAACTTTATTGGAATATTGTTGCTATCAGGCTATCATTCTCTACCACAAACGCAGCTATACTGGTCTACCGATGAAGATAAAGGTGTGGAGATTGTGAGAAAGACTATAAGTAGAAACAAATTTTACAACATAAAACGATATATACACTTATCAGATAACAGCAACCTGGATAAAAATGATAAATTTTCTAAACTTCGTCCGTTTTTTGACCTGGTAAATAATAAATATCTACAATTTGGAGTTTTTTCGTTCAGTCTGTCCATTGATGAACAGATGGTTCCATATTTCGGAAGACATTCGTGCAAAATGTATATAAAAGGAAAACCCGTAAGATTTGGTTTCAAGTTGTGGTGCATGTGTTCGTCAGATGGATATCTTTACAAATTTATACCGTATGCAGGAGCTAGTAAAGAAAAATATGAGATGGGTCTTGGGGGTAAAGTAGTATTTGATTTATTATCAGTTGTCGAACAACCCAACAACCATCAGGTGTTTTTGATAACTTTTTTTTATCGTATAAGTTATTTAGTGAAATTACTAACAAAGGATTTTTTGCGACCGGTACTATACGGGAAAATAGAACACAGAACTGCCCTTTGACATCGACCAAGTCCATTTCAAAATTGGAAAGAGGGGCGTATGATAATGCTTATGATGATAATGGTATTTCATTAGTGAGATGGAATGACAACTCTGTCGTGACTACAATTAGCAATCAATTCAATTCACAGCCAATTTCGGCAGTGAAAGATATAATCGTAAAGAAAGAAGGAGATTAGTGTAGCACAACCCAACGTCATCAAATTGTACAATAGGCATATGGGAGGCGTTGATTTACATGACAATGGGGTAGCAAACTACAGAATAAAAGTAACAGGAAAAAAATGGTGGTGGCCGTTATTTACCAATACAATAGACAGTATAGTAATAAATTCATGGAAGTTGTATAATTTATCAAATAGTACCAAAATGTCACAATTAGATTTTAAGTCTTACGTAGCTGTCAGGCTCCTCAAACTAAAAGATAATAAACCAAAACCTTGTTCATCAAGTGTTCCTATCGAAATACGGTATGATAACGTTGGCCATGTGATAACTAAAGGTGCAGATAAAACTCGACGCAGATGTAAGGTTTGTCATAATCACACAATATTTTTGTGTAAAGATGTAATGTGCATCTGCACACTGATTGTTTCGAGGCATATCACCATAAGTATTTTTAATGCATTTTCCCAATGGTGCGAAAACGCACCAGCAGTTTTCTCAAAATCTGTAAAAAATATTTTTTGATGACTGTTTCTTTGTTTTTAATGTACGAGTTAATAGCAATAAAGACGTTAAATCGATTTTTTTCAATTTTGTATAGCCTTGGTAAAATATGGGTTAATATTAACATTAACATTCATGTTAACATTAAAAGTAAACTTATTTGCAATATTAGGATTTACATTTACACAAACCACGTTTGAGGAAGACTGCATCGCGGAGATCTCTTGCATTGTGCTGGATTTTTCTTGAATTTTTCTAGCAATATCGATTTTATTTGACTCGCTTTCTTCTATATACTCATCAACAACACTAGATGACCTCCACGCTCCGTGCCTCTTAAGAGTGAGAATATCACCACCAGCATTAGCCAACAGAGTCGCCAAAGAACGGCGCATACTATGGCTTGTGTAGAATTTAGCATCTAATTCAGTGTTAATTCCCACAGGTTCACGGTGCATTTTAAATTTATATATCGCAAAATATATCTGCGAAATAGTACTTTTAGGACGTAGGCGTATGTATTTCTTGCAGATCTCCATAACATTAAAACAGATAATCCTTCGTCTAATACAGTAAAACTTCTTGACATATTGGTCTTTGTTTCTGGGATGGACACGTAGATAAAAGATCCTTTATCTTTCACATGTTCAGGCTCCACGCCTGTAGACGGGAGGAACTTGCCAACATGACACTGGATGATATCGAGTTCAATTTCGATTTAGTTACGGTTTCAGTGCCTAAAACAAAAATTATAAGCCGTGTTTCTTTGCAAATGAAAATTGGATTGCACTAGTAAAAGACTATTTTAAATTAAGACCACAAAAAGTTACACACCGTCGGTTTTTCCTCACTTACAGGAATGGTAAATATATAAATAGCCCCATTGGGATAAAAGATGTGGAACATTTGCAAAGGAAATTGCCAGTTTTCTTCGATTGCCACACCTGAAGCTGTACACTGGGGACTGTTTTCGACGGTCTAGCGTAACCTAGTTAGCAAATCGTGGAGGCGATTTGCTAACTATTAATCGACACGGAGGGTGAAAGTCGAGTACCGTAGCAGAAAGTTACGTTGATACATCTTTAAAAAACAAGATTAATGTGTCACAAATGGTTCACCCCCATACTGAAGTTCATTCATCTGGAAGCTGCAGAGGACCAGACTCGAGACCAGACCTATCTCTAGAGCTAAATTACAGAAACAACGAAATTATTACCGTTGACAATAGGAATGTGCCAACCATAAACATTCAAGCGCAAGACACAGCAAATGTGACAGTAAATATAAATAATTGCCAATGTAATAGAAATAATTAGAATTTATATTTTTCTTATAATATTAATAATTATAATCGTTCCTTCGTGCGTTCACTATCAGCTCATTTTGCGGTCAGCTGTTTCCGACCTGCAACACTCATTACACTTAAGTCGTTGAGGTTATTTTGCTGATCGAACTTTAAAAAATTAAATTCCCCTAAATCTATTAAAGTACAGTGGGCTATTATGAATAAGTCATAATTGACGCCTACTGCAAAACGTTAATTGGCATATTGGCGTCATTATCTGCGACATTGAGTCATAGGGGCATATCTTACGCATAGACTTGATTGTAGTCATTGAGTCAGTCACTATTAGATAATGCTTTGGCATGGAAAAATGGTGTATCTTGGCGCCTGCCAAATAGCATATTGTTCGGTTAAGATTGTTGTGGCATCTGGCGGTAACGACCAGGAATATGCTTTCCGTCTACCACTACGGCTGCTGCTGCACCTCGTTGAGTTTTAGACCCGTCGGTGTACACAACAACTGACTTACGGTAAGTATTAAGAATATTTCTGAATGTTTTACGGTACTCTTCGGGTGTGGTTTCTTTTTGGATAACAAGCTGAGATCGCTCAAAAATGTTGGTTTTCTGTCTTCCACGACGGAAATTCAGGGCAATCGTTAATCCAAATTCAGTGCACAGCTCCAACGCCCGTACGCCGGCCGATCTTAAAATTGTTGGCCTTTCGAAATATTTAGTCCTGTGCCGGAACAGGACGTTAAAATTCCGGTGATTGGGTTGTGACCTTATGTTGACTACGTAACTAATAAGTAGTTGTGCACGTCTACTTTGCAGTGGTAAAACACCGGCTTCACTTTGTAGGCTCACAACCGGGCTTGTCTTGAAGGCTCCTAGACAACACCGTAACGCCGAATTTTAGATCGGGTCCAGCAATACAAGTGTCTTCTTACGTGCTGACAAGTACACGACAGAACCGTAGTCAATTTTGGCAAGGAACATCGAACGGTAGGTATCGAGCAGCGACTCCGCCTCTTCTCCGAACCTGGTTCCCGAAATCGCTCTTAGCGCGTTCAGAGCGGGCTTGCACCTTGCACGAGGTCAGTAATGTGCGGTTTCCAGGTGAGCTTCGAATCAAAGGTAAGTCCTAGAAATCGAGTTGTTTCTTTACATAATATTGGAATATCTTTTATATATAGCAGCGGTCCGTAGTGCGGTCTTCTCATACGACAGAAATAAACGCTTTGAGTTTTCTGCGCGGAAACCGAAAACCAGTTGTTTCGGCGTTTTGCAAAATGGAATTAATTGACTTTTGTAGTTTACTGACTATCGTACGCATTTCTGGATTCGAAAAAATATGGCTAGATCGTCTACATACAGACATCTGCTTACTGATGCATCTACGGACGCTGCTATATCGTTCACCGCAACTGCAAATAGGGTCACGCTAAGCCTGCGGTACTCCGTTTTTCAAGATCCTCCGTGATGATAACGCATTTCCGATTCGGACTCTGAAGCTTCTGTCATTTAAGAAAGAAGCCACAAATTTCAGCATGTTACCTGTCAGTCCCCAATCATAAAGCTTGCGAATGATTCCGTAGCGCCATGCCGTGTCATAAGCTTTTTAAGGTCAAAAAGACAGCGACTGAATGCTCTCTTTCGGAAACTTTCTAATATTTCCTTCCTCCAGGTATAACGTGTTGGTTTACCGTCGATCGCCGTTTCTAAAACCCGCTTGGTAATCTACCAGGAATTGTGAGTTTCCAGCTGCTACATGATCCGATTACTAACCATTTTTTCCAGAAGTTTGCCTAAACAACACGTTAGGCTTATGGGCCTGTAGCTAAAGGGTTTTATGGGGTCTTGACCTTCCTTGAAGATTGTAATGATAACGGCCGGGTAGGTACCTGTGTTCCATATTTTGTTGAAAAGAGCGAGAAGTGGTTCTTTTAGAGACGGCAGCCCTTCCCTCACAAACTCGTAAGGGATTCCATCAGGACCTGGTGCGGACTTTTTGCATTTGACTAAAGCATTTTCCAACTCGGACATGTTAAATAGGGCGTTGATAGGTAAGTTATGTTGTTGGCCGCTAAGGTATAAGGGTATTGTCAATCTATTAATAGACAACACGTACTTACGCCATGATGTTCGTTTGCTCTCCAACATTGTTTGGCGAGCATGCGCTCTAGATCTTTGAAAAGCGATCAGGTTTTCTAACGTCGGGTGCCTCTTAAATACGTTAAATAAGCGTTTCTTTTCCCTTATAACCAACTGTACTCGATGGTTCCACTATGGAACCGGCGTACGTCGTACCGTACCTCCTCCCATAGATATATTGTTTTCAGCAGCACGGAGAATAGTTGAGCTAAGAACCTCCACTATCTTGTCAATAGAGCCCGATAATTCTGGTATTACCAGAGCGTTTCTGTAGCTGTTCCAGTCAGCGCGTGACAGCAGCCATTTTTTTGGGGCGATGGAAGGTAAGTATTTCATTCCAATTGACATGGCTATAAGGAAGTGATCGCTGTCATGCAAGTGATCTAATATGGACCACGCGATCTTGTGGGCGACGTCCGGCGTGCAGAAGGACAGATCTATAGCGGAAAAGTTGTTAGACCTGGTGTTCATAAACGTTGGAGAGCCATTGTTGAGCAAAACGAGTTGGTTGTTGTCGAGAATGTGTTCTACGCGTTGCCCGGTAACGTTGATGCTGGCAGATCCCCATAAATGGTTGTGGGCATTGAAATCCCCGACTACAAGGAAGGGTCTTAGTACGGCTTCAAGGTCTTGCGGTCTCCACTCCGCGTTAGGTAAGTAGACGTTACAGATTGTAAAGTTTACTGGCGCTAATAAACGGATTGCTATTGCCTGCAGGTTTGTGATAAGATTGGAATTAAATTAATAAATAAAAAGGGCTAACTTACGACGAACGAACGACTAGTAAATGACCGATATATGTTAATAGATAATCTGAACGAACACTAATAAATAAATAAATAAGTACTCTGGACTACAAACATCACTATCACAGACGTCAATCACAGTTTAGGGGGCTTTCGGAAGTTTCAGAGTTATAGAGTTATCCAATAACTCGTCTTCGTTGTGTTATTTACACTTTCTTTGTCCCTTCTTTTCCTTTTTTCAGATCCCACGTCCGAAAGTGTGAAACCTTGACTGGAAGCAGAGTTCCGTCGCGATCTCGTAGCTGGCGGTTGGAATTGAGGCAGTTGGGTAATTGGTTGCGTGCAAACTACCTCTTTAGCACCGATACCAAGGTAGGCACTAATTCTTTCACTAGTAGTGAGATATCAACTTGACCTTTCTTTTCAGCGGCTTTGGCATAAGAAACACCGTGTTGTGGTGTTGTAATAACTATTTTCCTTCTTGCTTCGGGGTAGGAAAGTTTTTCTTTAACTCTAATTTCTTGGATTGCCGTTTCTTGTTTGAATATTGGACAGTTTCTGAAGATTGCCTTATGCTGCCCTTTGCAGTTTACACACTCTATAGGTTTCTCGCAGGGTTGACCTTCGTGTAGTTGCTTTCCACAAACGCAGATTTGAGGGTTTTCGCAGCGTAGAGCCGTGTGGCCAAACTTTTGGCACCTGAAACAACGCATAGGTGATGGGATGTAAGTCGCACTGGGACGGATAAGTAACTGACTTCAATCTTTGAAGGAACGTTAGGGGTATCAAAGGAGAGTACATGGTTTAGCGTGTCTTTAAATTTGCCATCTACCCTTTTCTTAATTCGCCTGACTTCAGTTACTTCTTGCTTCTTTAGTTCGGAGCATATCACTTCCGTAGTGCACACCAACAAATCCTGACAATATATGACACCTTTACTATGGTTCAGGATAGGATAGGGGTTAACCTCAATCTTTGAATCATCTAATCTCTCCATTAGTAAGAGTTTACTGGCTTGTGCTGAGCTCGCAGTTTCGATTAATAATTCTTTTTAATCTTCTTAACATTTTTAACATCACCAATCAAACCGTACAGTTGTCTCTGGATGAGAAAAGAACTATCACTACTAAAGTCGCTTTCGACCTTTTGACGATTAGGAACCGGGGTACCACCTCCTTTTCCTGATTCGTATGTGGGTTTTCTGGGGCCCACACCCACGTCCGTGTCTATGCTAAGGTCATCTTTATTGGGCTGACGTTCCGCATCACAGGTAGCCCTACCCTCTAACGCATCCGAGGCATTGCATAATGTGCTAATAACAAAATTTTACATTTTAAAGCTTCTGCCAGCTCGCAGAGTGTGACCCGTCTACCTTGAAAGAGCTCTGCCGTGCCGTCAACTTAATGACAGCAGTATCAAGGTAAGGGGATTTGATAGGACAGTGGTCCCCTGGCCCA
Organism: Abscondita cerata; assembly: GCA_030710515.1. NCBI lineage: Eukaryota > Metazoa > Arthropoda > Insecta > Coleoptera > Lampyridae > Abscondita > Abscondita cerata. Next base: position 13,804 of record JALBCR010004754.1, on the reverse strand, counting down.
CTGAAGAGCTCGGAGCCCCGGGTTTGCTAAGCCCGTACCTGCATGCAGGCCCCCTGGGGAAGATTATAACTATTAAATATATTTAGTGTGTTTTGTATTTCATGTTCGTACAAATTAATTTGGAATATTTATTTAATTAGAGTCTAAATATATGTAATGGACAATTGTGACAAACACACAATTAACATTTGGTGATGAAACGCAAAATGTATTAACAGCGTATACAGTTTATTTAATTTGCAAGCAATCTATAAGTTAAATTATTAACAACAAAACAAGAGGGTAGAACATAATTTACAAACAGAAATGCAATGCGATAATGAAATACTACGGCAATAGAATGGTCTGTAACTAATTACTAGATCAATTAATCTACAAACGTACCTATAACCATTATTACTTGGATAACTTTAGTAATAGCGGTTATGTTTCGACTGATATATTGGCTGAAACACTAACGTAATTAACTCATCTACTTAAAGTTCAAAATTCAAATGGTTTACCACATATTATAACTAATTTTAAAGTGATCAACGTTTAATTAATTTTAGCGAGTACGTACTACGTAAAATTGAAAAAAATTATTGCTTTTGTGTGTAGGGAGTTTACAGTACTTTCTGCAGTAAAATGAATATTGCAATACATGTAGCTTTAATGTGGTTGTGTATTGCCTCACTTTTATCACTCATTTTATATCTGAAGTAGGTTTACTACAGCAGTTTACGATCTCCGAATGTAATTTATGCGACCTAGTCGAGACACGGGCAATATTGATTTATTTTCCATCTAAAGTCTGTCTATAGAAAAAGAGTCAAAGTCCCAGATATCCCATAAAAGAAGGATTTAGAAGTGTAAGAATACGTAAGTAAAAATAGAATACACAGAAAATGTGTAAAAATTTGATTTAAGGGTCGGTAGGATAAAATGACAAATATATAATTATTGAAAACTTTATGGATTTTATAGATTGAGTTAATTTAATATTTTTATAGCAAACTAAGCAATTGTGTTACATTTTGGCTAAGCAGAAATTTCACTGTGACCCAATTTTCTCTGGTATTAAAATTTGATTATATAATATTGTGGTATATTAAATGCAGCACGTCGTTCAATAGCTTTTAGCTTGTTACGCATTGCTAATGCGTGCACTAATATTTACCATATTAGCATATTAATGGAAACACCTAAAAATAATGTCTTTCACATACTTTCTGCAATATTTTAGCAACTGTAAAAAATCCATTTGTTACCTGTTCATATAATAGAATAACATTTAGCCATATACATACAGAACCACATTTTTGTGACAAAGAAAAACATTTTTTTAAGTAACAAAACTAATAATATAATAAAATAAAAATTTTTGAATGGTTTTGATATTCAAGTTTTAATTTTTTTCTGTAATAACATTAAGTTCACAATCTTATCTTGAAAAACTGTTGATTGATTCTCTATTTTTAAACTAAATTCACATAAACATACAACTAATTCTGTTAAAATGTCCATCTTTGGGCAGTACAATACCGACTTGACTCTTGAATAATAGATACTTTGGAATGCCTCAAATTTTTCTTTATTAGATGTCTATGTTACTCCTTTATAAAATGCGTGAAAAGATGGTAGGCAACCACATGAACACTATTGTGGTTACCCAGGCTCTCTTACACCGAGATCAGTATTTGAGGTAGGTAGAGCAGCTAACCAGCAAGTTATAGAGCTCAACACAACAAAGAGAAACAACTGGTATTGTGCGAGGTCATATATTTTAATGTATACATGTAAAAAGATATATAATATTTAGTAGTAAGATATTGAAGGTTTATTGTATGTTAAGAAGATATATCGATTTTGTGCAGACGTGAGGGAACGAAGTAAAAGTGGGGTAGAGACGCTCTCGAGCAGTAGGAAATGATGGATGAGTAGTTTTGAGTCCGTGCATAAAACAGTTAATACAGAATTTTCTTCTTTAGTTATTAAAAAAATTAAGTAACACAGTTATTGAAAATAGTTTTAAAGCCAAAGCAAAGCAGCGCATCGTACAAAAATTCGCGCATTTGTTAAAAAGCCCGCAAAGTTGCAATAAATCAAAATTAAATAAAGTTGTTTGAGTCAAGAGGTCACTGCCAAGAAGACGTTCAAGATCACACGTAGACGTTAAACATAAAATTACAAGGTCAGTGTAAGTTAAGATGTTTAGATATGTAACGAATTATTAATTGCATAAAGTCGTGCACGTAACGTTACTTAGGATTATGTTCATATTCGTAAAGATTATACGTTTGATTATTTTTTAAATATTATATTATTTTTAAATCATAAAACACGTTATTATTATTAAAACCCAAGTCTTTGAGATATTGTAAATTAAATGATAACAATTAAAAGAATTATAACAATAATTAGAGTCTCATGTTCACATTCAATATACATTTATTTTCAACACAAAATGCAATCACACTCTATATAATGAAGGTTTAAAAGATGAACAGGATCTTTGGGAACTAAGCATTCTATTGTGGTAGTTAAAACACCACAAAATATGTCTCAAAGTGGTGTATTGTATGACCTAAGAAAATTTTACTTCTTCCACACTATCAAAGTTATAATGCGCACTACGGAATGAAAACAGAGTACTGGTACAGAGATACTACACTATAGGCTTTGACTTAAAAACGAAACTCAATACCCTTCAACTAATCACCCTAAACAATGCTGTCGAGGAGATCAGTAGTTTAGTCAAGTACCTAGATAAATGAATTTATCTCAGATAAACTATTGTACTGAAACGAATACATAAGAGCTGTTATTGGAAACAGTATCCGACAGACCAAATGGCAATAAAAATTTGAAATTGTATTTTAGATGTACAACATAATGATTAGTTCTTTTTACAGACATGGTGTTTTTTTCTAACGCCGTAGAGTAGAAGACATCACTACCATAAGGATACTGAACAAGCATGCACAAATTAACTGACTGTGAATTAAAGAGGTCATGTACATTATCGTGTTCTAGGTATGGAACATGTTACGGTTTTATTTTCCGTATTTAAGACGTAGGTCCTAAACCGCCTTAGAACATGTGTCAAAGGTAGTACGGTGCGACGAAAGTGGTACTTGCCGCGCACGCTGCTAATTTTCTATTGGTGGAAATTAAATTAGACTGAAAATTTTCTAGACGGACAGCGGACATTTCTCCTTTCTCACCAAAAACTATTTAATGCGAGTTTTACAATTTCTAATACAAATTGGTGTTTACGTTTAATCTGGTTACATTCACCGTGAGTATTTCTTTTCTATTTGTTTTAATTCTGATTGCTACATATGCTTTTAGCACGTTGCGTTTGCTATTATGTGCTCGTTGTGTACGATACTGGGATAACTCTCGAGGGTGCTGGAGTAGCTAATTAAGAACCTTTCCAGTACATGAAAGAAAACACCACGGTTTCGCATTAATCAAGCCGCAGACCAACGGTAAATACCACGTCTACAAAGGTTGGCTATGTTGCATACTTCCAGCGAGGGAGTCACTTGTTTGCTGTTTTTTTGCACACCATCCCTGGGTTTATTTATCTTTCCCGAACTGTCGATACCGTCGCTAGCAGAATACTTTTATTCCCGGAACTACACTCGACGATTACAGCTAAGTTTTAGTATTTAAACCACTTATTCATAATAATAATGCGTATGAAGCTCGAGTACAGATGACATAAAACGGCTCGATAGTTAATATTTAAGTAACTTTTATTCGGTGTACTCTCTTCAACCGAAAGTTGTTTTAAATCAGCTCAATAAGAGCTGGAGCGTTTAATTTAAAGCGGTTGTCGCGGACACAAAAGGCCTTTTGGATTTGCGGGAGGTACTTACTCTTTTGTTTAGATTTAGTGTAACTTGCCGTGTGTAAATGATATGTTTACGCAGAGCTTTAATAGCAGCTATTTCTTAATTTAAATGATAACTCTTAACTCAAGCGTTTAACTAAAGCTTACCTAAAATTCGACATCTTAACTAAAAGCCTTATTTATTGTAAGCGAAGCTGCTGCTAACGCACGTAACTATATGCGACAGTCTTTCTATTTCTGTCACATTATCCTACTATTTTAAAATTTGTTTGTTATACTGTATTGTTTGTCTCTCTCTCTGGTTTGTGTTCTATTTAGCATATTAGATTTTAAGTAAAACCTGTTGATCTCCTGTTTGTCGGTTTTATTTTTTCTTTATCCAGCAGGTGGCGCCTTGTTAGACCAGCAGTCAATTTTTTATAGTTATTCAGGAATCCACGCAACTCCCCGACGAAGCCAGAGGCTGCTGCTCTAACTACTATAAATATTTTTATCTTCCACTAATTTAGTGCGCTACATCGAGCCAAATTTCCTTTGGTTTTCTTTCTAGGTTGTACCGCTAGAACCGTCGCTTTTTTAAATTATTTATTATCTTATTGACAGGAAAGCCAAACTGTCACTATTGCGCAAAGCTTCAAAAAAAGCAGGTTAAACCATTCGAATAAAATTCTGAAATTTCAACTGATACTATTGCGTACCGAACATGTGTGCAAGAAAAGTATAAATTCCCACATTCCGACATAAACTTGTGGCATTTTCTATTTTTACAGCAAGTAAAATCTTTAATAAGCTTCCTAACTTGCACTACCATGGTAATTTTAGAGTTTCACATTAAGAAAATGCTACAACCATTCCCTAACATACCAACCGCATCCTTCCCTTGAAGAACTTTTTAAACATTACTCAAGAAACCCTTTTCTAATATTATCCCAACTCTTATTTAAATTTTTCTATAAGTTTTGGTATTTTTCTTTCTTTAATATTTTTGTTACTCTATTTCTTAATATGTGCCATTATTATTTTCTAATCAAAATTTCCATGATTTAATTTTTTCTAATCGTATTTATATTCCTCCTTTGAGTTATCCATCTAAGGTTGCAGATGTTTATAGTCGTCCTATATTTTACCTATTTCTCTAGTTTGCTTAGAAGTTCTTGCGCTTACCTATCCACCTCCATTAACATGTTACGTGAGTCTAAATTCCATTCACACTCTTTTCTCCTGTTGGTTAAGGAATCTGCTGACATTCTACAAGTTGCATTTTTGGATCTAAAATAGAATCCTCATAAAAACTAGAATGTACAATCTTAACATACATTTCATGTAGGTTCTCCGTTTGCATCGACGACTTTTTGTGAAACTTTGATTCAAAATACGATTGTAAGATTATCTGCAAATCTCATACCATTCCAAGGCGATGCTTAACTCCATTTTTGGGTCTAAAATAGAATTATTTATAGAAGAATATAATGTTCAACGTCTACATACATTCCTTTCCGTCAGGACTTAGCCTTCCAGCTCATCACAGGTTTTTATTCTTTCTCGCGTCTATTCTTTGCACATGTAGATATTTTTCATTAATTTTTGCCCAACTAATTTTGAACAATACATTGAATTTTGTTTGAATGAGGGGTTTACTAATTAAACGCTTGTTTTCATCACTTTAATTCCTCTCGATGTTTTTTCCCACTTTATCCCCAAATCTCAATTTACAATACAATCAGGTCACAATCTATGCTAGTAGTGTCTACAAAGAGATTTTCTAAGACCGGACCGGTTCCCTAATATTTAGCTAGATCAAGATGTATAGTCCTTGGTAAACCGCTTTCTCTTTGACCTGGTAGACTATTTCAAACATTTACTAGATGTTAGATTTTGATAATATTTCTCCTTCCACTGTACAAGTGCTTGTACCTTTCCTAAAATCATCTTTCCTTCTTTTAGATTTAGCAAAATTTGGACTACCTTCAATCTTCTGATTTTTAAACTCTAGGGAAAAAATTACTCCCAAGACACTCATTGGCGCCCAAGAGCAGCTTGCGACCTTATTGACAAAATTTCTGCTGTTGTTACTTTGATCTTTTCCACTAATCATGTGTTTCATAACGTCGTCTTATTATTCTTCGGTAGCTCTTGTTTTTACTTTTTCGGTAACAATTCTTTTCTTCTACAATGTATCATGCTTGGAAACAGCTTCCCTTTTCTTCAAATTTTAATCCCTCCCTAAAATTGTTTGCTTGTATGCCTATGGTTGTCTCCTCGCACATGTTTACTTTTTATTATTTCAGCTCTTCATCTAATTTTTATATATTTCTTTTTCTTAACCATTATTTTTATCAGTTTTCTTATAGCTTCTACACACTTCTTTTTGCGATTAATTATTTCGTCATTATATTGTCATTTACTTTCATCCAATTTGTCCCATTCTTGCATTCCTCCACTACTGCTTTTGTCTACTACTTCAAGTTTATTTCTACTTTCATTCCTGCATTTTTAATGTTCTCTACTTTTCCGTTCCTATGTTATTATTTTACTTTTACTCGCCACATAGCTAAACAAATATTGTGCACTCAAAGATGATTAAGCAAGTCGCGAAGTTGATTTAAACATACATTTTACGTCAAATTTAATAATAAAACTTTTAGTTCTTATTAACAATACACTGGAGGGAAAAGTTTTTGACAGAAAATGCGGACAAATACTTGCAACTGGTTAAGCAACGAGAAGACATTAAAACTTTAAAAAAAATTACAACATTTAAGACTGAAACAATTTCTTGTGCCTCTGTTTCAAGCTATCATGATGTGGTTTGATGTTTGTAATAACAATCAGTTTTTATTTATCAAAATTTTTCTATGTATTCATTTTTTTAAATTAAATAATCATTGGTGTGATAAACATATATTTTAGCAAGTCAGGTGCAAATACCACCTCGCATTTTGTGAGAGAAAGAGAGTTGTTTCTTAGGTCCCAAAGAACGTTTCAGACTGGGTGTCACCCGTCAGACCCCAAAGAGTCTCAGTTTTGATTCTGCTATCTTGGAAAGATTGAAGTGCTTAATCGTTTACAAAACCAGTTTACCAAACAGATTTTGAAGCCCAAATAGATGCAATACTCTCTTGGTATGCAAAAATATTGTTAACTAGAAATTCTGCTCAAGAACAAATAATGACACTAAAACTTAAAATAAGAACAAATTATTTGGCGCACGGGACAGTAAAAGTAATAAAATTAAAGACAAACATTGATTCTGGGCGATTAAAACAAAAAAACCGAAAATAGCAAAAATGAAGTAGTGGTTTTGAAAGAGATAAATAGCAGAGTGGGGAATAATGTATAAAAACATAAAATCTGATTCACCCTTGGAGAAAACAAACAGTAACGGGCAGAGGTTATAATTTAGTTTTGTAACAATAACGGAAATACACAATAATTCACAAGAAGAGAACCAACTAAACACGAAAAATTAATAATTGGATATGTACTAGTGCAGGGTAGCAAAATGGAAGGTAAAAATACAAAAGTGAGAAGTAGAACGTGACAACTTCCTGTTGGAAAATGTTGGGAAAACTAGTATAGAAGAACAAAAACTTAAATAAGAAATAAACACGGCAAAATTAAAAAAAAAGAAAATATGAAATAAATTTAATCACGTAGTCTACAAACTGAAATAGAAAAAGACATAAAAATATACAAACACCCAAAAAGCAACAAAACAGAAAATTATCTAAAACATAAAAAACAATGAGAGGTAACAAAATATTTTTACATTTTGGTGCAAACACAGAAGAAAACTTAAAGAAGAACCAGAAGCCCTAACATACAGCAGTGAAACATGAACCCTTAGTATATTAAGAGATTAAAGATGTGACTAATAGCATGTGAGATAAAAGTATTAACAAGAATTAAAGGAATAATAAAGAATAAGAAACACAGAATTCAGAAAAACTAAATAGTAAGCGAATGGAATAGAAAATTGAAGCAAATCAGTTGAGATGGGTTGGACACCTATTCAGAACAAATAGCGAGAACATACTAAGGACAATATGGAAAGTAAAAACCAAAGAGAAGAAGACCTGGGAGAAGATCAATCATAACATAGAACAAAAGAATGACAGAAATATTAAAAACGGGTAATTAAACAAGAAGGAAGTAAAAGGCGTAGCGGGCGATCAGAAGAAATAGAAGAAACTATGTGCAAAAAAAAAGATGCGGAATAAGTAAAAAATAAAGTGCAGTAAAGTAGTAACAGTATTATTACCTTAACATCGTAACACGGTAAAAGTGGATTGGAGAAGGAGAAGAAGTTATTCACTTTTATAGATTATGTAATACGTCATTGAAAATTGATTATTATTAAATCCTTTACATTTTGTAAATTTTAATCTTAATTAATATAAGGAATCTGTGGTTCACAAACATTTTGGCCGACATCAGATATATTTTATTGCACCTAATTAATATAAATTTTATATCTGCTTGAAACTTATACAAAAGTAAACTAAGATAAAATCAAAACCATAATTCTCACATAAAAATAACTACATGATTTATTAAAGTAAGAAGAGTTTACGACAAGTTTATTAGAAAAGATAACTAAATAATAAATTAAAAAATAATTTCAATGTTATCCACTATTTACAAGAAATTTATCTATCAACTTTATAGACGCATATAATAATAATTTTTAAAGGTACAACTATTTAAATTTTATTACAAACATCAAAATTTATGTACTTAATGTACTTTCTATAAACGCTGAAACCAATTAATCTCTAAAGTAGTACAATTTATTTAGATCTGATTTAATAATAGCTGCGAACAATGTTAACTAACAAGGAGAGTTTTAATATTTATAAAAAACATGAAAAAATATAATTTGTTTACATTAAAATTTGAATGATTTTTTTGTTTTAATCTGATTTATATTTCTAAATCCGTTTAGTTTTCACATTTTCACTAATACTACAATAAATCACAATTTTATTAAACCAATAATAAATTAAATTCATTTAAGTATTTACACAAGAGAAACAAATACTGGTAAATTTTTAATTTTGGCTTAAAATTTATTTCAAAGTAAACATACCAATATCTAAAATGAAATACATTTATGAAAAAAAAATAGAACTTTTAATATCTAAAAATTAGATGTACTTTACAGTAAAAATACGTTGAGTTTAACTTACAAGAAATTTTAAAATCAATACACTTCCACGATTAAAATTAGATTAGCAACGGTAAAAAAATTTAAATATCAATTAATTTTAACTTTTAAGTTAAATAAAGTTAACAATATTTGTCAATGAGAAATTCTAAACCAAATTAAGTAGTATCTAAATTAAACTGATGAATTATAGCTTGCTTCGAAAACGCAACCAAAGTAAATGAAGCATGATATAGAAGTTTGAAATATTAAGTGATAAAATAAACAAAATAAATGAGTAAATGATTACATTAAAAAATTAATTATTTTAAAACATTTAGTGGTAACATTAAGTACTTAATTAGTTTCATTACGTTGAATATAAAGAATTTTCTAGAGTTAATTAAATTTCATGGAGATATATAGCGTAAAACAGAAATGTTAATCTTCAATCTAGGAAATCAATAATTTATTACTAACTTTGCTTGTCATATTACTGGTGTAATTATCTATAAATGGCATACGCTTTAATATTAGATTAATCTAAGTTTTTTGTTGGTCGGGTTAAACAAGATCCGTTCTGTTATTTCTTTTCTCTATATTTAAGATATAAAAACTAAAACAAATTGAATTATAGACAAGTTTTGAAATTTAAATTTAACCAGCTGCATAAATTGCGTTTTTGCTTTTATTATCAAAATTTGCACCAATTGTGCTTTTGTGTAATTCTAATAAGGGAAGTATTAGATCGAGTTATATTTTTAATCGCATGAGAAAATTAATGTACTTTTTATTTAATAAAAACAATAACAAACCTTTTTGTTAGTAAAGTGGGCTTAGAGTCGTTATTAATAACTGTAAAGAGATCATTTATACAGAAGTAACACAATTGCAATAATATCTTTTTCGTGTATCTTTGTTATTTCAATCGTTCGAGCAATTCTGTATAAAAATGCTGCTAAAACTGTAGTTTTGTTTTATTTCAAAATAAGTTTAAATATTATTAGAGTATAATGTAAATTATCCACTGAAATTAATATTATATATTTGTTAAATTCAATATGTTTACATATAGAATATCGTATACCATGTTATAGTGATAGTATTCTGATTTAGCTGTTTAAATATTCAAGTCATCATCAATGTTATTTGATGAATGCATTCAATTTATTTGATATTATCTTATTACTTGTTTTGTAGAATGTGTAACAAATAATTGTTATTAATCAATTTAATTTAATCGTAGTCTTCGTCAGTCTATAAAATGTGTTTTTATGTAGTAATTAAATATCTGTCAAATATATAAAAGTGGATTTTAAGAAGAAAGATAACAAAGAAATTTAATTCACAGAAAATTTACATAATCTCTCCATTTTTAAAAATACAATTGGAAATATACATTTTGTAAAGGAAAAGGCACAAGAAACATGTCAGAAACCGACAATGATATAATTTAGATTTGTCGCCGAGAAAGAAATATCTCACGGCATAAAATTACCCCTCATGCAACCGCTGCCCACTCTTCCGCGAGAGATAAAGTTCCCTATATAAAAGCAAGCACAATTAATTCCGAATCAATTTCGAACTTTTATTGACTTGTTCAATAAGCCTCTTTCGATCCTAAACCGACTTTGCTGCCTAAACTAAACTATCCGCCGCTAACTAATAAGTCCACGTCAAATGCTGATTAAAGTCGGTACTAGGCTGTGGCACCCAACTGTACTAATCTGCTAACTAAAAGACCACTCTTAAACGTTGATTTAATTGGCACGGGCTGTGGCAGCAGTACTCTGATCCGTTAACTCAAAGACCACTTCAATGATGATTAAGTTTGTACGGGCTGTGGGCACAAAACCCCTCTTACTCATTCGGTAACAGCTGCTTTCCGCATCACTGAACCCCTTTGAGTGTAGCTGATTTATTCGTCAACTTGACGTGCTGGCAGACTACGACTTAAGCAAAGTTACACCACCATAAAAACAATCCCAACACCGAGCATAGAACTTTTCATACATAAACTGCTTGTACACCAGGCATCACCGCAATGAGTACGACCACCAAGCATCCTGGACACGTTGAGACGGACTTCCCCGTCGTTTGTAAGTCGTAAGATGCAGCACTCTGCCACGAACCCGCAACCCGAAAGCTTACCCAGAATTTCCGCCGTTCAAAGCACGTGAAAATTCAACGGACGACCGTAACAGCCCGACGCCGTATCCACACTGGCCGGGTCTAAGCTGCCGCTGTTTTGCCCACACCGACGGACTATTTACGGCGTATCTAAAAAATACAAAACAAAATAATGAAAAACAGATAATTAGAGACAAGAATACAAATATTTCTGAACTTCAAATGTCCTTCAAATTTGTAAGCCACAATATAACTTCATCCGTTAAGAATTTGATAGCAAGATAGGTTAAAACATGTAGACATCGACGAGGATGGTTTAGGGCTACCAAAAAAGTGAGAAGGGTAAAGTAACTTAAATAGAAGAAAAAAAAAAATAATTTATAACAAAAATAACATAAATGAACACAAAACAAAAATTAAATAAAAGTAATAAAGAAAAAAAAGAACACGCTACAAAAAGTATAATACAGAGTAAGCTTCAATATAATATGAGACATTTTAACTTCTAAACTGAGGAGATAAAAACAATCGGTTTTCGCAAATCAGTCTTCAAAATTTTGTTCTGCTATTTGCTTAATTTTTGATACTACTACGTTTTTTAACAGAAATAATACAAAGACAAGAAAACTTATGATACTTAATGGTTCTTTAACTCAAATCGTTGAATATGACTTCAATGGATTTTTGAAATCAAACTGTAAATTAACAAAGGCCCTTTTTTCAGCATATTCGGGGTGATAATTTCTAAAACATTTTCTTATATATCATTTTTTAAAATCTGTATTTTGTGGAATAGGGTTTGTTTTGTTTACACAACCCTATAAAAGTCAGATACAGAAAGCTTAGTAATCAAAATTTAAACAAATGATGGAACAAATAAATTAAAACAGACTTGCAAAATCGTTTGTTTCTATCTCATTCCATTTAGAAGTTATAGGCGTTCAAATGTATTACATTTGGTTTGGACACCCAGCAATTAAAAAAAAAAATGCTGAATAAAAAGAAGAAAATTTACATATAGAAGAAAAACAAGCATTCTATTTTTATTCTGAATATGAGTTATGAGGTTTTACTCAAAACTTTCTGCACCCCGTTTCCTAAAATATACGGTTCTTTGGCACCAAATTTGTTGATAATCTGTATCGATACCAGTAGTTTTACTCGGAAGATGAATATTTAAACTTTTATTGAAAAAATTTAAAAAATAACACAAAACAAATCCGTTGTCACGATGTTAATTGTTTTTGAAGGTTATCTTTATTTTGTTAAGAAATAGTCGGTGTCCTCTACCCATGTACAAATTGCAAATAACATTTGTAGAAAATTATCAACATCAACAAACAAGCTTATTTGTTTAACGCAACATAATGGAATTCCTACCAACGGAACTCAGCCAGTGATAATTGCAATTGCAAAAGGGCACGGACATCCACGTGTTTTCTGCTTCATTGAGGTTCATCTTGTGTAGAGGGGGCAACACAGACTATCGCCTGAATAAAACAGAAACAAAAAAACTCGCAATTGAACATGGTTTTCTGAGCCGGATCTCAACTTCACTTCTGCCTAAAAGTGTTGTAAATTTTCTAAAATAAGAAATTTTTTAAAACATTTTATATTTACATAGATTACAAATCACTAACTTCTTTTAATTCCTGCTGCTGAGTTTAAAATCGTCCACAGTTGATAGTATAATAACGGGTAAAGTTCTTTTACAAAGTATTGAGTATCGTAGCCAAATGTTTTTCAAACCACTGGAAAGCGGTATTATTTAGATGAGTCAGAGAAATAAAGGTCACTCTAATTATTCTAATGAATAATGCCATCTCAACATTCACTCTGCTGGCACTTTTTTTATCTCAATGAGAAATAAAAGAAATACTCATTACTTACAATCGGGCAACGGAATTTGGGTTACTAGTCCAAAATGATATTTACTTGGTTAAAACATTTTCTGACGTGTGATCCACAAAATTTTTATGTCATTTCAAATTAAATGAATTAAAATTTATTAGTTAATTCAATCAAAGCAACTGAGATTTAATTTTTTGAGGTTGGTACCTACTTTAATCCGACAAATATTTTCAAAATTAAAATCAACTTGCTATTTTTTCTTTCCGAAAATAAATTTTAATAATTGCGCAATTTACATTTGAATTATAGAAATGCCAGTTATTATATCAAAGAAGCAGCTGCGTCAATAATTAATAATTTATTATCTGAAAGTTTATTTATAGTTTTCAAAAAATGGCAGAGCCAACAGAAATCTTAAAACGATTGCAGAAAATGTCGACTGGTTTATTTTGATGAGAAGTCTACAGTAAAAACAATTTGTTATTTTTGTGGTCTATCTTTTCTATGTATCGAAGCTAAATATTAAAGACCATTTTAAAGATTGAAAGTAAGTCAAGGCTAAATGTTTTTTAAAAAGAAAAAATAATGGTTATTTGTCAAAAAATCTAAAATGTTTAGATATCGAAGACATTGGAAAATTTATAATAACGGCTCTGGTGAAGGCTATTTCTTAACGAAAGTACGTACTCAAATTTCTTACTTGACTGCTTAGGTATTATTTACTCTATAATTGTCATTAGTAACTGGTACAAAGTGCAGCTTGTCGAAGAGATGAACTAAGTATATGATAAAGACAGAGGTGATGAGCAATACGTAACTGGAATCAGCGGCATCGA